>JAVCKT010037429.1:19235-32629 GCA_032273925.1 Rhynchotus rufescens | reverse complement strand
CCTCTGCACCCTCTGCACCCTCTGAGTCCCCAAGCCTGTGTCTAGCTTAATGCCTAATAGAAAAGAAGTTATTGAAATAAATAAGTCTCCAAGCACAAACCTGGATCAGAAAACAGAGCTGCAGCATCCAGCAAAGCAAAAAGAGTAGGAAGTCTGAAGTGTCTACCACGACACTTGAACTGGTGCAGTGGTTTCATCTAAAAATTATACTTTCTGTTTAAACTATAAGAAGCTTCTTAGATGGGGAGTAAGGAGAACGTCTGTGTCAGCACAAATAGTATCGCTTACTGGTCTGGTGCTTCTCTCCCTACAACTCCACTTCCAGGTGGTTTTGGAGCTGCCACTATGACAGCTCTGGGATAAACTCCTGTTTTTCTGAGAAGGCCATAAACACTGCACTGACCGCTTCAGCAGCAACCAGACATAGATCTGACAGTTCTGTAGTCTGCAGTAACTCTGATCTCTTTTTTTCCTGCGTTGTAATTGCTATTGCAAGGTCCACCACTGTGGAGATGTATACAGGGCGGCCAGTTCCCCTTCTGCTGTGTGCATTGTTTGCATTGATTGTTGTTGAGTCTCATCTGATGTTTCATCCTCCAGGCATTCTGCATGATGAGAGCCTCTGTAACTCTTTGCAGGCAGTATCTCCTTTGACTACTTGTGTCTTTCTGAGTCATCTGCCCTTTTCTGTGATGTTTCTGCTCACTAGCCCCCTCCCAGCACATAGTCTATTGGCATTCCACTAACTCATTCAAGTGTGAAAATAGACCACTTACTTACTCTCATCTTTTGAAAAGCCCTTCCCTTTCCGAAGTATAGTCTTGGAGCCAGAGGTCCTATATGGATCTCTGGTTTCCGCCATTCTTACCATTGTAAGACAGGTGCAAATGCACAGTCACTGTATTCTTTGGGTCATTCTCATCCCCACTATCAGTGACTACTTCAAAGACTTTCAGTCAATTGGTGGACATACTAGCTTTATGCAAAAAACTTTTCTACAATCCATCCATATTTCTACTAAATCTATTCAAGACATCTGCAAATTGATATTCAGACTTACTGATTTATGGTTCCTTGTGTCTTCACTGGAGATTTTTGTAAAAATGTACACACATTTACCCCCATGGCAGGTGAGGTTGGTAGGCCTCACACCATACTTAGGAGCAGTGATACTTGACTCCCTTAGAGTTCTAAAGTACTGTCAGGTTCTGGGGCTTTCATTTGACAGATTTCTTTTAAAATCCTTTATGGTGCTAGCTCAACAGGTCCACTTCCTTGGAAATGACAGGGACCAGTGCAGTACTGGCTTTGGAGATGCTAACACCTGACAGCAATACTCCATGCTTCTTGCCCTTCTGCTGTGCTGTTGCGATGCCAGCTCCTCTTCCCCCGGGATATGTGACTGCTGCTTCTCCCTAAAGGTCAGGTGCATGATCATGAACACAGTAGCTCGGTGAGGCTGTTTTGTGCTTTGATCCAAGTCTTCTGAGATGGTGAGGATTCAAAGTCCCACTATTCTGATTCCAGGACTAGCACTTACGAATCTTTCACATCCAAAACTGAACAGCTACCAACTACTTTGCAAAACCATCTGAGAGTTCAAAACACACAAAAGACATTCCCCTCTCCATTACGGGAAATAATTACGGTCTCCAAGCCTTGCTAGCCGTGTGATCACCATCCACACTTGACCCTTAGGAAATGACACAGCTGCTAAGAGGCATGACCTCCACAATGACTTCACTACTGAATTCACAGTCTAAAACTGATGTTCTCCTGGACAGGGGAAGTCAGCCCTTCCACATACACTCTTGATGTCCTTAGGAAACAGAGGTATATGGAGGACAGACAATGAGATCAGATGACAGATAATGAGCCATTTTCCTGCAGGCTATATCTGCCTTAGATAGCATAGAAATAGTAAAACTCTTCACAAGGTCCCCATGGATTTCCAGCACTGCCCAGGCCCCTGGTGCTTACTGAACATATCTGTCACCAGGAGCCGTGCTGAAGCACAGAGCACTATTCTGCCCTGATAAGGGCAGGCAGCACCATTAGTTACCAGCTTCCTGTGGAAGGCAAAACAGGAATTTAGGTAACAAGGCTGAGACTAGCATTGCTTTCCATTCTCCTGTTTCCAATACTGCTATAGGCATTTCTGCTGCAAGTGGGGGTCTTACTGACTTCAGTAAGTGAAGGGGTGAGCTTTAAATACCAAAATAAACTAGTCATGGTGGGGAATTCCTTTGAACTAAGAAGTCACACCCCAGAGCCATAAGGATATCAGTTCTGTGTTACTCTCCAGATACCAGGAAACGGTCCCTTCTAATCTTCCAGCACACTCTGCTGTTTATGGTACTGATTTATTTTAAAGAAGCTTGTTTGTTTCTATGCAGATTTGCATCTGTGGGAAAAAGACCCAAAGAGGCCGATGTTTCTGTGAGATCCCTCTGGGGACTTGCAGGGCTCAGTGTGTGTCACAGTGTCTGTGCCACAGAAGGTTGATCTCCAGCAAGTCTCGTGTGGAAGCACAGCCTGAAGTCTGTCTCCTTCCATCCCATCTCCTGTTGGTCATGTCAGGTTGGTCAGGAGTTGATTCTCCTGAGTGAATGATCCCAATCTGTCTTGGGCTGCTTCTCCCTAATGCCCAGCAACTCCATTTTGTGAAGAGCCCTTCTTTGCTTCTTGAATCTCCACAGCATACGCTCAACAGACAAAGCTGATGGGATGAAGTCATGACCCTATCCCCATGTGTCAGCTAGTGATAATTTGCTGCAAGCTTGTTTAGTCGTGCTGGCAAAGGCCCTGTGAGAAGATACAGCTGTACTGGCACAGAACTCTGCTAGATGTCCCAAGCTGGTGGTCCTCTAGCAGCGTCTCCTGGAGGAGGAGGAAGGTTGAGGAGTGATTTGCGTCTATTAATATGTTTTTTAGAAAGGGTGAGTTCTTCCATCCTTAACTAAAATAGCTATGCTGATAACATTAAGGGCAGGGCAGGCATTACAGGCCAATCTGTAGCCAAGATTCACAGAAATCTCTGTTCCAGGAGAGAACGAATTTCTTTACTATGAGGGTGACAGAGCCCTGGAACAGGCTGTCCAGGCGGGTTGTGGAGTCTCCTCTGGAGGTCTTCCAAACTCGCCTGGATGCCACCCTGTGCCACATGCTCCATGTGTCCCTCCTTGAGGAGGGGAGTTGGATTAGATGATCTCTAGAGGTCTCTTCCAACCTTAACCATTCTATGATTCTGTAATTCTGTGTAATGGGCTTGGAATATCGTTTGAAAATATCGTCACATGGGTGTCATTACAGTGATAGACGGTAGAAGAAGCAAGAAACTTATCTTTCCCTGAGCTAGACATTTCAATGAGCCAGATAAACTGCTTGTTAATCAGTCTCAATGACAGAGACATTGCTCACTGCAGCCATCAGAAGTCAGGTGAGATTGAATCTCCTGCCCTAGCAGGTCATGATCTTCAGGAACCTGCAAAGAGGTAAGCTTCTCTTTTCACGACCAAGATTCAGTCTGAGAGTGAATTACACAAGGAGTACCTGAAGCTTGCGGTTCAAATATTCCTCTCCTTGCCCTTGGATAGTCAGAGATTTTCTAAGCTGGATATAGGAGAGCAGAAATGTCTCTAACTGTGAGATGGAAATGGTCTTTAGGGCAGAATGGTCTTCGCCAAATGCTTAGCACAGAGCATGGTATTTCTGGATGTAAGCATGGATGATCCATCAGAACTCAGTCTTAACTTTCTGACTGCATGGAGCTGTGGAAAGGACTATCAGAGTGGCATTTGCCTGCACTGAATTTGTGTTTGCCTGCTAGAAATTTTAGCAGGTCTATCACTTCCCTGTCTGCTTTCAGAGCATGAGGGTAGGAATTTATGGTTGAGATGTCATAAGCTCTTCCTACTTCTGACGGCAGACAGGCCTTGCTTGAATTTGAGCTGTGAACTATTTATCGCAATGCTGCAAGCATCCAAGGAAGGTCTTTTAATTTATGTGGATCCACAAGATGTTATGCAATTGACAACACTAATGCAAAATACTTCTGCACTTTACTAAAGCTACTACTAAGCTGCCTCATGTTTTCATCATAATATTTACTTCTTTGTAAATATGCTAAATTCTCCAATCCCAATTCAAAACAGGGAGATCAGAGAATGAAAATAAGAAGATGACATAGCTGTATAAAGATTATGTAAAATGTTTTCTACTAGCATAAATATTTGATTGTAAAACTCTGCGTGTTGTGCTTACTAATCAGGGATGCACAATGAGTGCAGAGAGTAGCCATGGCCTGGCGCTGTGGTGGGGACATACCCAGCATCCCTGCTCAGACCCCTCCCGGGAGCTCGGAGCTGTGGAAGAAGGTAGATGTGGTGACAATCTTCCCATTGTCTTACTTGCTATTCTAGCAGCATAAGCCTAAGCTCTGGTGGAGGCTAGCTCATCATAACATGGTCCATAGGTCCATCATCTCCACAAGGGCCAAGACTGGGATGGATTAATGGGGACAAAGAAAGAGTTAAAGGCCCAAAGTCCAAAGTCTCAGCCTGGTTTGAGACTGTAGAGGTGAAGGGGAGGAGTGAAGCTTGCGGATGGGGACTTTGGCTTGAGCTCTCAGGTCAAACAAGCTGTTCTGGCAGGAGTTCAAGGCATTCAGGAGACCTCCTTTGTCCATCCAAAGGGGGAGGAAGGGTTGTACATGGCCATTATTTTCCCCAGGAAAAACAAATGGTCCAATCTGTGGGATGGAAGAAGTCTCCTGACTCGTGAGTGTGAGCATGGACAGGACACAGAGGACCTGCCAGCTATCCCTAGGCACAAGGGCAAGCACAACGGCAGTGTATGGTGACAGCACTGCACACTGCACCCAAGATTACATAAGATTACCCATGACATTTCAGTATCGAGCACCATCACCACCAGCAACCTGTTCCTGATGTTGTTATCTCTGGACATAGACATCATTTCCCTTTGCTGAGTTGTTCCCTCCCTCAGTCTCTACCTCTGTTTACAGAGAGAAGTACAGGAGTATACAGGTGTCTGCAAGAGGATGAACAAACCCCATTAATCCCCAAAAGTGTCTCTCTGATCAGACAGAACAGAAGCCATTTAGCTAATAGCCCTAAGGAGGTTCTCTGTGAGTGGTGCCAATGTCCTGGGGACATGTGAAGGTTCTAGGGCTTGCCTGGACTCAGCTCCAGGGCAGTGGCCGACACAGTGGCCTGGCTTCTGTTCCTTCTGCAACGGGATTCTGGGCAAGTCACGTCTCCTTTCAGCCTCCTTATCTTTAAATGGCAGATAATGAGGCCTTCTTAAAGCTCTTGGAAATCTCCCACCACGCAGGGCCTGATAAGGGCTGTATTGTTATAAGTCCTGCAGCAGCTCCAAATCTTGAGGTTTCACTGAAAAGCAGCTTATCCAGTCCTATCCCTGCTCCGATGAGGCGGGAGAGTGGGAATGAATTGAATGTTTCCATCCATATCCCTCCTGCCCACTAAACTGTCCTGTCCCAGCCACTTGTTTTGTGGTTCAGCCCTAAATAGGGAATGTGTTTTTGGGGAGGAGGTGTGTGACAAGCACTAATAAGTGATATGAAGGGAAGCTGGGACTGGGTTAGTGGCGAGCAGAGCTAAAGCCCCAGATATACGTTGGATCGGTTGGGAGCATTATGTATTTCTGGAATGCCTTCTGGTCTTTATTAAAATGAAACCACAGCCAGCCCAAGAGAGCTCATCGCCCAGGCACAGGGCCAAGTATAAGTTACTTCTACAAATATTTATTTAACCATATCAATGACAAACTCTTTTGTATAAATGTTTTTATTTAATCATAATTTACCAATTATTTTAAATCAATTGTTTGCCTGGTTTCTAAACACTAATCAAGAGGCTTGCATTAGCATTACTCAGGCGGATTAGATGCATTATTTCACTCAAGACTGTGCCATTGCTTGCCTGCCTTGTTGGCCACAGAAAGAGGTACAGATGGATGCAAATTTTCCCCCAGATTGTCAGTATTGCACCTTGGAGGTGCATGACTGTAGCATTGTCAGTTGTCCCCATCCAGGTGATCTCTGGGCACAAAAGGACATTGATCCCACACAAGCCTCTTAGGAAGTGCCTTTTCCTAGGCCTGATTTCCTTCATGCATCTCCTTAGATCAACAGCTTTTTTTTTTTTCCTGAGCTGCCTGGCCTATCACAGGTTCTTCAAGTCCCCTGTCCTGCCATTACACCTGAGCCTTGACCTTTCTCAGTCCTGGGAGAGGTTTCTTACTGTCCTCTCAGCTGCGAGTATCTAACAGGAACACATAGCCACAGACATGGTGGTTCAGGGCAGGACATGAACCCATGGATGACAACATTTGCCTTCAGGTTCTGGACCTGATGGCTTGGAGCCATCTGAGTCCCCTTGCTCCCTCAAGAGCATCCTAAATGACCTCTAGCTCCCTGGCTTCACTTACCCCATCTCCCTCATCCATGAGCCTTTTGCAGCCTAATCCTCTCACTTCCACTACCTAATTAGAAAAATGCTTGAGAACAGAGAAGCTGCTACTTCAGCAGGGCTTAAGTTCCTTTAAAGCCCTGGTAAGCACAGTAAGAGCATGGTCTGTACCTAGCAGGACCACGGGGAACTGGCCCTGTCAGTTCCCTTTGGAGCCCATCTCCACACAGCATCTTCACACACCGTATACCCACCGCAGGGTCTCCCTCTCAGACACTGCAGCTGTTGGGGAGCAGCTAGTCCTGGACTGCAGGAAAAAAAAAAAAAAAAACAGATGCAAAAGCAGAAATCTGCTCGTTACAGTTTGCCTGTGCTGTTTATTTATAAGATTTCAGGCTGCTGCTGTCCTGCACCTTGGCTCACACTCCACAGAGTCTGTTATAACCAGTGGATCTCTTCCCTATACATATCTGCTTATCATCTGCTGTGCTGTTTATGGCACGTGAGCTGTGAGTTCCCCAAGGATGCCAGGTGCCCCTGGAGCTCTTCACATGGCAGCTGTCTCTGCTGCAAAAAATCACCTTTCATTGGCCTTTCACATCAGACAGCAGAAAAGTTTCTCTTCATCAGGTACCATTTAATCTGAAATAGGAGCTCTGCTTCCATAAAGCTGGGAGAGCTACTGGTTAATCCCGCTTACAGCAGCCTCCCAAAGGCTTCTGCTTCAACCAATTTAGGTTACTAAAGCAGGAGAGAAAACAGAATCTTTAAAGTTCTCCCAGATGGGGAGGAATACAAAGGTGCCAAGGTTTGCAAAGAATGGAGATTTGGAGATGAATAACCCGAGCAAAGACCTTGTTACAACCCTGTTTTCCTGCAGAACCAGAAGGGGTGCAAATTGCCAGAAAATGTCTTCCAAGAGAGCAAAACCCAATTAACAGAAAGTCTGTAGACTCCTAGCACTCCTACAGTATTTATCTACTTATTACTGTTATTTATCTATTACCTACCATGTTCAAGATTGTGAGAATAGAAAGCATTGCTAGGTGTATTATTTGGAATATTTAAATATGTGCTTGCCTCTTCTGAATAATAAATATACCCACTCTGAGAGACAGAAGAACACTTTAAACTTTGAAAGATTTAGCTGGAATTGCTTGTGGACAGACCTCTATGATAAGAAATCATTAAAATTATGACAATAGGGGGCTTGTAAGCTCCTCTTGACTTGTAAGCAAACAGAAAATTTATTTGGACAGGGCTCTGAAATTGTGCATTAATGCAGACTTAGTTCTATAATGCTGATGCACAAGAGCCTCTTGGAAATAACAACATTTTAAACATCAGTCTGAAAAGTCTTTCCCTGTTCATTCTGAGGGAAAAGGAACCAGAAGAAAGTCTCGTGGGCTCTGTGGGCTCTTGGCATCTCCATATTCATGAGCTGTCTTTAACCTCCTGCCTCATTTCAAGTATCAAATCTGCTCTTCTGTGAGATACAAATTCATCCCTCACAGTTTTGCTATCTAAAAATGAGACACTGAGCTAAGCTTTTAGGTCTCCTGTGCAGGGAAGGGACAGAAGCAGGTGCTGGCAAAGGGCCATCTGTTCTACTTATCTTGCACCCCGAGCTCAGATTGGGATGAACTGGCCTTGGAGGAAGCACTTTCCAGTGGCCACAAAAGGGACCTAGATGACAGCTAAGACTAGATACTAACTTTCAGATAACTGAAATGAGATTAATCCCACCAGAAGTGACAGAGACCCAAGAGGAAGGTTGATTGCCAGGCAGCATGGAAAGAGAAGTATAACAGAGGAACAGACTTGTGAGGGCAGAAGAAATCCTGGTGAAGTCAAGGGCTGCGCAGAGATGTGTATAGAAAAAAATCAGATATGTGTGCATGCAAAATGGGAAAGGAAAATTAGTGGTACAGAAGAGGTGTTATATGGTTAAAACAATCTGTATAAAGCGTTAACTTCTAATAGCAATATCTCTTGGATTACCTGGCACAGAGAAGACAAAATTAGTGGTATTGATGACATGTGGCAATGGGATGGCTTAGGTGAATGACATTGGGGCATAGTAAGCCAGGTACAGGCTGATGTGGCTTCCCCAAAATGGATAATTCTGTCTTGAACGTCTCTCTCATGCTGTGCAGCACTGTGCAGCCAGACTGCCATCTCTGCCAGACTGTCTCAGACGTCAGATGTCAAGGGGCAGGTGAGGTTCTGCTTGGAGCATGCCTCAACTTTAGCCACCCCATAACTCATTCGGAGCATCTAGTATGAGTAACATGTTGTCAGGCTGTCTGATGAATCTAGGTCTCCTTGGCAAATGCCTTGAAAAGCAACCCCTTTGCATGAGTGAATGCTAATAATGCACTTTGGCTCTGCTCACACCGAAAGTGTGACAAGCCTTCATACATCACTACAGCCAGAGAACTCTTGCAAGGAAATGTTACGGTTAAGACTTGAGGCACTAGTGCTCTGACTTACTCTGTTTTAAGAGTAGGTCTAACATTCCTCAGCTTCAGATCTTTAATTCCAAACTAGTCATCCAGGCACATCTGGAAATGTTAAATATACTAGGGACTAAGCAAGGATTCTTGGGTTCTGTATTCATTTTAGGCTGAGTATTTATGTAAGTTACTTTTTAAATCCTTTTTAAGTATTTATAGTTTATTTATAGTTTTGTTTGTATGCTTGAGACCTAGGCATATCCCATTATGCTGCAATAAATCTGAAATATTCTTGTTAACAGAGGGAAATGTACTCTGCCACTAATGAAAAAAAAGAAAAGAGTAGTAAGTATATTGAGTTATTTCCTCCAGAAAGATCTAATGTTGTCAATAACAACCACTCCCACACAAGTCAATACAAAACTATAATGTTTTTAAAGTGCCTGCTGTCACTAGAATTACTTGTGTTGGTGATAGCCTCACCTGAAGAATATACAAGGAATTATGTCCCAAACCTCTAGCTTAATTTTCTTTTTTGTAGTTGAATCTCTGAAGAAAAAGCTCACAAATAGAAGTCCTCATCACTGAGTGATGAGTTTTTCTAGAGATAACATTTGCTTCTGAGAAAATGCACATCAGAAAGTCACCTCTAGGGTACAGTAGAGCAAATAGGAGAAAGGAGTGTGTCCTGAGCAGTGTGAACTGCTCAGCTCATTCACACGGTTCTGAGTTTCAAGAATTGTGCCCAGCAAGAAGGAAACTGCCAGTGAGCTGGAGACCACCCGCCCTAAACCTAGTAACTGATCTGCTGCCTGTTTGCTCCTAGATTATCTACAAGAAGCAATGGCAGAGAGGTGGTTGTGAAGGGAGCAGGTTAAAAACTGCAAATTAAAATACAGAAAAAAAAAAGAAAAGGAGGAAATCTCTCTCTTTGTCAGGTGAGGAAAGAGTTTTGGTATTTCTATAAGAAAGAGGATTCTGAGAACAATTTGGTGTCTTTTCCTTGTGAGCACAGGTAATTTCATTAGGCTGCTGAGCAGTGATTTAAATATCTCCTTCCTAGTCCCTTTTAATGAAACTGTCTCTGAACATGCCCAGTTTCTTCAGACAAAAGCTATTGAGGGAGCTTCACAGAAGCCTTGGATTAGTGTAAAGATGAGATTTTCTTCCCTGCAAGTGGTGGCAGGGCTGCGTTCATATGCAAGGGGGGATAACAGGGGCAGCCCTAAAACATATTTCCTGGAAGACAGTGATGGAAAGGCCAGTGGCATGGGATCCCTGCCAGATGAGGAAAACCAAAGGTGTAACTGGCACTGCTGCTGGCTCAGCACTGCTGGTGTGTGGGCTCAAAAGGGTGAGTCTGGGAGCTGCAATACCTGGTCTTATTGAAAATGAAAAATAGCCAGCCTCTGCTCCTTTAATATGCTTTAAATATTCTGAAAATGAAAAGATGCAGGTTAGTTTGATTTCATTTACTCTGAGATTTTAGTTTAATGTCAGTTTGATAACTAAATGAAAAGCAAATGTGCTGTATTAAAGGAAGGCGACCCAGCCCAGCAGAGAGAACAGGACCGGTGCAGGAACATTTTTCTAAAGATCCCTTTTGGAATGTTATTTTGAACTCTTCCAAACGGCAAAGGTTTTTAGACATTGTATGTTTTGTTAAATGTCCCTTGGGAAAACTGAGTTTAAAATTAGTCAAACTCTTTTCACGTTTTTAAACCCTTCCCTAAAATAGTGGATATAAAATTTGGTGGGAATTCTGTTGAGAGCTTAAATTGGCTGAAACAGACGATCTAATGGAAATGACATTTGGGGAAAAGTAAAAAAAAAAAAAAAGGTTTTCTTTCTGGCTTCCAGTGACATAATCAGGACACGTTAGGACTGCCTGCTCCTCAGAGTGCCGCCCTGACCCTGGCGCTCTGGTCACCAGTTTCCCTAGCCCAGGAGAAAGTGAAGCAGCTGCAGAGAGAGCTAAAAGGAAATTCACTGCTCGGTTAGGGCATTACTGTCCCTCCTAAGCTGCTCTGTTCTGTGGATTGATGCTAGCCACTCTTGGAGTCTAGAACATGACATGGAGGTGGCAAATCTGCAGATCTCTGCCCTGCATTGTGTGGTAGAGGTGCTTCTCTCTAGAGGGCATGTCTGGGGTTTTTTAGGGCTTGGGAAAGAAGGGACAAACAGCCATTCAGGTCTGAATGGAGACACATCCAGAGCAATGTTGCGTTGGAGGTGCCCACCCAGTGTGGACATTGTGCACATGGAAGGATGTTATTTTCACAAGCTGCACGTGACTGATGTTCCAGGTGATCACATCATCTCGTAACAAGGCGCCAAAGGACCTGCTTGAGATGAGATGGTCACTCTGTCCTTACCTAGGTCCAGATGGGAGAGATACCTCCTCATCACTGTGGACATCAGGCATGCTGAATTTTATTGACCATTCCGATATCTGCCCTGGAGGGTGTGTGGGAGGGCCCAGTGGATGCTGGTGGATGCAGAGCCAGCCTTGTGTGCTCTGTGGGATGTGATGAAGGTTCGGGTTGTGCTGGAAGTGAACACCACAGTGTGTCATTCTGTGCGCTCCTCCCTGCTCAGCAAGGCATGCTTCAAAATGCCTGGCCTTCCACGACACAGAAATGTGTCTCGGACCTACCCACCCTAGCAGCTTATTTATTCAAGATATTTTGTCACTTGCTGAGATAAAGCTGCCTTCACACACCTCAGGTTCCCCTCAGAGTGGCCGGCAGATAAGGACTAAGGGACACTGGTTTTCGCTTGCCATGAACCTCGGAGGGTTTCTAGGGGAGGCCTCTTAGGAAACCTCCCTCTGCTATCATTTTGACAGGTGTCAGCTGCGCTTTTAGCAGCCAGCCACAGACAGAGATTAGCCAAAAGTGCCTCTGGCCTAGACTGCTCGGGCTTTCTAGGCATTATTTTAAATCACAGAATGGGAAAGGATTGTGAACGGAGATAGAGGGCTTTACTCAGAAATGATCTGGGTAAGGGCCTCGCTATCACCAGGCCTGGCAGCCGTCACAGGTCCTTTCGGAGGAACCCTCACTGATAACGGGAAGCAGGGACTCTTCTCCCATCACAGGCACCGATCTATTGCTTAGGACCTGAGAGAGTCCTTTGCAATCGGCTTTCTGATCCCCAAGCCATGCTTGAGGCAGAAGCACATTAAAGTAGCAGCTTGAGCAAAGCGACAGCCTGTTGGGGAAGAATAAATGCAATAATGTGGGTGAACTACTGAGCATGTATCCCAAAAGGATGCCTGACTTGGGAGATATGCGTGTATGTGGAAATTATGTCACCGAAAAGAAGGAGGACACTTCCAAGTTAGTCCTATCCTAAAGTTCTGACTACAGAGCAAAGAACCTATGAGCAAGGGAGTTCAAAGAATGTAGGATATGGTTGGCTAGCAGATAGAGAGATGGTTGGCAGCAAAGTTCAGGGAACCTGCTTTTGTGATCCACTGGCTCAGGGAAGTCCCTCTCCAGCAAGTCAAATTTTGGCCCATTTCTCCTAACACATGGGATTTACTTAGATGCTAAATTTCAGTGGATGGGGGTGTCCCTATCATGGATCTGTATAATTCACATCCAAATACTTAATATTCTTATTACCTCAATGCTCATTGTAAATCTTTTTTTTCCTTTTTTTTTTTTTTTTTCCTGGAATTTGTGCACGGTGGCCAAGCCACTCAGGCTGGAGGAACCTGCAACTTTCCACAGACTTTTTTCTTATCAGCCATGCCCAATCTACAAGCCATGATGCCCAGTCAGGCACAAGAGAGGCATGTATTTTGAGCAGGATGTATGTATCCATGGTATGCAACTATAGCAGAGTCCATTCTGGTAACTCTGAAAATTGGCATTCCTTATGGTACCCACATTTTCATGCCAAGCTAAACTTTCTTGTCCTTTTCAGAGATATTTATAGATGGGAATCTTGACAAGAATGAGTTTCTGTTATGGAAGGAATAGTTTTACTTATTACTAACTCTGATCTGAGAATGTATATGTTCAAATGGGCAAGCAAGTGATAAAAAATAAGTCACCTAAAGAATGTGATATATGAATCTCTTGAGGGAAGAATCAGGAAAACAAGAAACAATCCTTAAACTGGATGCTAAAAAACTTCACACAAGCAAACATGCTCTTCCTGCTCTGGATGGTGCACGGAGCCAAGGGAAAGCGGCGGGCGCTGCCAATGGAACTGGCAGAGTCTCATCGTTTTGTTGCGTTGATTTGTGCCCTAAGCAAACAAAGCCATTTTCACAAATGAAACCTTACTTTTGCTGTGCGGACTGTTCATACTTCATTAGAGCAGCATGTGATTAATTCCAGGGTTTTCTACAATGAAACTTTTTTTTTTTCTCCAGAAAAGATCTATTGACCAAGAGAATTATATAAAATTGCCATCAATTAAACTCACTATTGTCTCCCAATATCTCTAGAAGGCAAACCTATCTGAGGTT
>JAVCKT010037429.1:0-19225 GCA_032273925.1 Rhynchotus rufescens | reverse complement strand
TGGGAGGATAGGTTGGTTGAGGAGGTAAGCCGTTCTAACCTGGCAGAGCAGTGCCTCTAAACAAGTTTTTTTTGAGTGTCTTAACCATTACTAAGGCATCCACCGTGTCACCATATCTGCAATGCTCTCGATCCCCCATAAGAATCTCTCTGCTGTCTGCACATGTATCTCTGCTCTCCTCAGCAGTCTGTTAAGCCAGCCTGAGATGTCATTTCTCTGGCTCTCCCAGGAGGGCACTCTGCCCTCCTCCTATATGAATCTAACCATCCAAGACATGGTAAACAAGTACTCTTCTTTCCTGTTGCCAACCACAGGCTTTTTAAGGGAACATAACAGGCTATGTTGTGCCCACACATAATATACTGCAGATGAATCTTGCCCATCTTGGCCAACAGTGTAAAATAAATGAGGTTCCAGCAGATATGCAGGAAGCAGAAAGGGACTATCTTCATTCTCAGACCATGGTGTTGTGATTAGAAAAAAAGGAGGAGTCTTTATGAAAGAGGATAAAGCAGGAGGATGCATTAAAGCTTGGATGAGGATGGACACACTTACCCAGAACTCTCTACTTCATGTCCTCCCTCCTATCTTTTGCCCTGGGAATAGGGTTGGACATCTCAGATAACAGACACAGCAAAGATGTAGCTGAAGCGGCCCTCCAGAGAAAACCACCCCTGGAAGAGGGAGGCCAAGATGCCAGCTTCCCAAGCAAGCTAAGACAGTGGCAGCTGTGGAATGCATTTATTATAAGCCTGAATCACGGCTTTGATTTGTCTGTATTTTTGAAACTATTTCTAATATCACAAATATATGCTTTTCCCTGATCTCCCTCCAATGCTGTCTGCTCACAATGTCATCTCAACCATGCAGTAGTAGGGAGTAGAAAACCATGCAGAGCAAGTCTCCTACCCCATGGAGCACCTATGCCAATCATTTTGGGAGTAGTCCACCAAGGGTTAAAGGTGAGCTCTGTCTGGGCCCAGACATTGGCATGGAAAGGGCTCAATGCTACACTTGACATTATCATCCTTAAGTTGGGGAAGAGGCGAACAGCCCAGGATCCTTCCCATGGAGTGCTGGTTTGGGCTGTCTTTAAGGGTCATGAACACTGGAGAGAGCAGATCACGGAGAGCAGACCATGCCTAGTCCCAGGAAGAGTTAGTCACAACCAGGCAGATTTAACCTGGGCAGCAATCTACACTTGCAACAGGAAACACATGGGTAAAGGGCAGGTCCTTCAAACATAGTTGGACTAAGTGGACTCTGAGCTTTATCCTGCATTGAGCCTTATACTGCCTTCTCTCTATAAGTTTTATTAACTCCAGCATTATGTTAGTGGAATGTAAACCTCTACTTCCAGCACATAATACAAGAGATTCAGGAATTAATCCATTTACCAGCCCAGAACCAGCCTTATCACTGGCAGTTTAGCACTAACTATTCTTCTTGGGATGTTGGTTTGAGTGCAGCCAATAAACTTTGAAATGAGACTCCATCTCAGAGAAAGAGGGCAGAAAAGCTTCTGCCTGTGGGCACACTGATGCAAAGATGCTGTCCACTTATTCTGCAGTATGATCTTCTCCTGTAGGTCCTAGAGTCCTGTTCATAGAGTCCTCTGTCCCTCACAAAACTACTGGATAGGAAACAGACTGCAGGTAATGAGGACAGATATACAGCATAAAATATCAGGCAGATCCTTAGCAAAAAAGGGATTCCCTGAGTATGTAAAGGGTTTGGGAACCAGCAGTATGAATCCTAACGGCCACAACTCAAAGTGAAAGCAGAACAGTGACTCAGCTTGTCACAAAGAGCTGCTTTTCCTGCCTGCCTTGCTGATTTGTTTTCCCATTTGCACTGTCTGCACAGCACAGCTGCTTGGGACATCCCACACAGACAGAGAGACAGCCCAGGCCCGCCTCCTCCTACTGCTCCACTGAAAGAGGAATTTTCCTCAGCAGCATCTCAACAGCCCTGGAAGATGCAGCTGATGACCTCCACCTTCACAGGAAAGGTGATGATTTGCATAGGCTCTCCCTCAGTTTATCATTCAGGAAGTCTTGTGGACAGCTGAGATTGTTGGGTTGGGCTAAATGTGAGGCAAACCCTTGGGCAAGACTGGAGAATAAACCATGGCAGGTGACTCTCTGAGTCAAAAGTCACTACTCCCAGATATCTGACTGCCAGCTAGTCACCAGAAGGGATCTGGTTTCGATATGATCAGTGGAGAGGATAAGAAGGGATTACAGTTGCCAAACATTTCTTGTCTTTGGAAGGTGACCTTGTCAAGGAAGGCCAGGTTCCTGTCGAGTCATACAGGTGCTGGAGGATAACTGGCAGACCAGAGGAGAGTAGTAACCCTACAGAGATATAGCAGTGATGCTCAGGCAGCAGAGTCTGCTGCCCTAAACTGCTAGTCCCTGAGAACTGAGCTGCTTACATAGAAGTGTCTGGAATCCATAGAGGGAAGCGGGATGATCTAACACTCTACTTGTAGAAATATCATTAATTAATTCCTGGGTAGCCAGTGAATGATGTGGTCTGAGCTGTTCAATCATCTAAGTCGCAGGCTCCAGGATGATCTCACTGTGCTTACCTGGCTTGCCCATGGCAGCTTCTCACACAGAGCCCTCCTCTTTGGCCTGAACACACCTCAAAGTCAAAATGCTTCTGATTTAGGACATCTCCCTCAGGAGTGACAATCACCTGTGGTCAGGACTCCCATCCTCATCTATTAAGCTCCTGAAATGTTTTCTGTGCTTACACGTCCTGGCTGAGCTGCTTATGGTTTCTGTTCCAGATGATGTCAGTCCTCATCTTTACATCTCCCGGCAACCCGGCAGCCACCGCTCCACCACTGAAGGAGGGCCTGTCCAGTGCTGTGGAGAGGTTACGCAGCAGTTCCCAGGAACTCACACAGCATTTCCTTGGAAAGCCGGTATGACTGAACCCTTCCCCTGCTTTTTAGCCATGCACATGGAGAGCCTGTCATTGCAGAGCAGCTCTGCATCATGTCTGCTCCAGCTGCACACTAGTATCTACCAGCCAGGCAACTCCCTTTCCCACACAAAAAGCAAGATCTATCATCCTTCTGAGATTACACAGCAATGTCTGTCTCTCTGTTTTCCCTCCAATGACTCCAATGAGCTACAACAGGTATCAGCTACTGCTTCCAGAAAGCCTCTGTGGTGAGGCCAATGAGGTATTTTCAATGGAGGTGAGTTAGTGGGAAGAGTGGGGTCTTGGCATATACTTGGCTGTGCAGACTGTGGTTTCACCTTCCCTCTCCACCCTTTTTTGCTGTCTCCAGAATGGGCAGAGTGGGAAGAAACAGGTGCACAAAGTCACTTTTCACCTGGAATTACTATTATAGCCAGTCCAAGGAAAGACAGTGTGTCCTGTCTGCATGATGCACATGCCTGCTGCCTAGCTGAACAATGGTTTTGGGGAAAGCTGAACATGCATGTGATGAGAGAGAAAGGCCTATGAAACTTGAGCGTGGGCCACAGATCTCACTTGCCAAACAAGAACAGTTATGAGCAAGGATGCTATACTGCATCTGCAGCTTCCATCTGCTTGTGGCAGCCTAGAAGAAGGAGGTGGAGAGGCTGGGGTAGGGTCAGTGTCAAAGGATCTGGAAATTTTGTAATCAGGACACAGTGATGTGCGTTGTTACAGTAGAAGCTGTCCAGGACGTATCCTACAGCAAGGATCCAAAGTGTTTTCCGTTTCTTTCTCTGTTGCAAGGCATGCAGAAGAGATTAGAAAGCTAACAAGCAACAAGGTCAAACTTTGGAGAATAAGTCACCCCACAACACTCCCCAAACCTTTCCTGTGCTCAAAGCAGTTGTTCAGTACACCCTGCAGCCTTCAAATACACCCTGTAGCCTTCAGCTACTAAAGAACAGTAGCTTTGCCAAGATCTGCACACAGCTTTGCTTGGCATCCAGCTTGCTGGGATTTCTGAGAGCACTGGTGTTACTGATGGGCATGTGTACAGCTGTTCCACGCTGGGGCTCATGCTTGCAAGGCAGAAGCATGTGAACCTCATCCTGAGTGAATATCCATCTGATATTTCTTACAAGCATGTATTTTTGGGTCTCCTGTTTAAAAGCCATTCAGTTAGGGAAGAGAAACAATAGTAGATGATTTAAACTATCAGTTGCACAATGCAAATGCTAATGAATTGCCGAGTTGAAAGATATTTGTTCAAACTCTTTGCTCATGAACAAGGGCACATTGGCAGAAGCTGGTGAGAACAGCCTGGTTCCTGGCTGTGGGACTCCGAGCTTCCCCTTGCCAAGTGCCTGTGTGAGGAGGCTTGCTGAGTCCCACCAGGAAAGCGGGGCTTAAGTGCTCCTCCATATGAGAGAAGTTGTCATTACCCCGCACTAATGTATAACAAACATGTCCTGGTTTCCTTCGGCTCACATCTCAGCAGGCTCCCGACTGCTCTTTTCTTGGGGTGCAGGATACGAGGGGTTGATGAGTTCAGCTTTGTGGTTTTGCCCCCCGTTATGGTCCCATCTGCACATCCCCTTTCCCCACCTAGAACTAGATATGGAGCTCTGGTATGGGATAATTCCTGAGAGATCTCCTGTTTTCAATACAGAGAAGGCTACTGTATGAGCATTGAATAAAATGTCTCACATGCACCTTCACCCACACAGTAGAGAGCTGGAACACTATTGGGGTTTATTTATTTAATATATATTTATTTATTAGTTCATTCAGAGAAAAAAAACAAGGCTTCTTGGGTCTTAACATTTTAGTTTACATTCTCCACAGTCCCCAAAAGCCTGGAAAAAAAGTTAAACCTCCATGTGGTTTGGCAATAACACAGGAAAATAATTATCTTAGAAGGCAAACTGAGCATCGGTCTGTTAAATAAACTGGAGCTCACCTTGAATTCTGGCATAAACCAGAGGTTCTAACATGGACAGTGGCACAGAGCTTGCAAGAGCTGGAAATAGTGCTGAGAGACCACAGAAGGCTAGTTAGAAGCTCTTAATTAGATAGTGCAGCCTCAGATTTTGTGAGCTGATTTTCTTCTGACAGTCCCAAGACAGCTGTCCTGGGTGCTCTTTTTTTGGTGGATCAAGTGCTTGACCCAACATAATATGAAGGCAGATCCAGCCATGGCTCTCACTCTTTCACTGACTTGTTGATAGTACGTTGTGCCTTAACCCAGGTACCAGGGCTCTGCAGTTTTCACCATCCCAATTCAGTGGGAACAGCTCAAGCTAAGGTTCTGCCAGAGCCAGGGCAATCTCCATCTGGAGGCTCTTCCTAAGGGTCCATACTCTAAGAGCAATCTCGCTTTGCTTCCAAATAGCTCACTGCAAACAGGTCTGTCCCATAGCAGAAAGGAGGACAAACTGAAGACAAGAAATCAGGCCAAAGACAAGAAAGAAACAAGCAAACAGGAAGCAGATAAAATCAGGGCATGGAAGGGGGTGAGCCGAGAACCACAAATGAGTCAGGTGAAGGTGAAGTGGGCTCTGGGGCCAGCTGTGTGTGAGGTTTGGATGGGAACCTATCCCCTCCTGAGAGCACATGCTGTTGTGAGTACATGCACGGCCCTTGCTGGGAAGGGCCCTTTTCCAGCACATTTAATTGCATCAGTGCCAGAACTTGGAGGGGGGTTCGGGAACCTTCCCCCTTGCTGCCTCACAACCCGGAGAAAATATTCCTGACTGCTTCAGCATGAAATCCCAGGGCTGCCTCCCAGGGGTCCTTGAGAGAGTAAACAGGATGGCACGGACACATGTGGGGCTTGGTGGGAAAAGGCAGGGCCTTACCTCCTCTTTCTCTGTTCTCTTTGCAAATGCTGCCCAAAATGCAGACCAGATAAGCAGCACAAGTTAAAATCTTCCCTCTCTTTCTGTCTGAAGAGCTTGGAAAACTCTTCAGCAACTCCACGCACTAAGACTTGTATAGCTGGACAGACCTGGACTAAGACCTGGACAGGAAAAGCTGACCCTGCATCTTCCAAGGACTAAGGCACAGGTGACGCACCATGTAAGGCTTTTCAGGGGGAAACAGAGCTATTTAATGCATCATTCTCAGGCTGCTCTCTAGTATGCCTGTCCCTGAGGGCGAGGCAGATTGCTAAGAAGTCCCTAACCTGACTTGAACATTAACTCAGCATTTCATCCTCCTCCTCCTCACACCACTGAGAAGCAGAACACAAAAGCCTGGGGAACAACATTCACATCCTGCCCCTTGCCTGTATTCCCTCCACCATTAAAACAGAGCCCTTGCTGCCACTTTGAAGGGCTTATCCTTTGCATTGCCTTTCAAATCCCTTGGCCACAGAGCACTTGGAAGTGACAGGGCCTCTTTAAGCTTGAGACCCTGATTCCTATAGGCATGGAAATTTAAATGGTGCTGGAAGAATCCTGGGCATATGAAAAGGGGTTTAAAAGCAATTGGGGAATTGAATACAGAAGAGATCTTGTCAACTAGCTGGTTCCATTAGCACTGTCAGGAACACTAAGAATATAGACATTACATGGTTTGAAAATGTTTCCAAGAGTTCTGTGTATTATTACGTTATCTCTGATCTAAACCCCTGTTAGGGATTTCATGCTCTTAGCCCGTGTTTGAGATTCAGAACATTAATCAGTGAGATCTTTCTGAGATGTGTCAACAAATTCAACCCGCTGTTCCGAGTTAGTGGCTCCGAGTGAAAGGGCCCTGTGTTTAGGATCTGCTCAAACCTGCGTGGTCTGAGTCACACAGCAAAGGACCCAGCTCACGGATAAGTTATGTATGTACGTATGTAAGCTGTACAGGAGAATCTTCTCCTAAAGCAGTGGATACTATGGAGATCACACTGAAACAAACCATTCTTCTGTCCACTCTGAGTTCTCTTCCTCTTTTGGGAGGTGAAAATGGAGTTGTGAAAACGGGCAGCTAAATACAAAGGGTTGTCATAAATGGCATGACTTTGAACCCTAGTATGAAACCAGAAAAGAGGAATGCTCCAAATGCTGCCCAGCTTGCATGATAAGCAGTGATGAGATCCACTGGGGACTCTACCCACACTCCAGAGCAGTCATGAGAGGGAGCTGTGGTCATGCTTGCAGTGTCCTGCAAGGAAGCAGGTGACCACCTGCCAAAGGGGCAGTAGGATTTTGGATAGAGGAGAAAGAGATTTCTATTTCTAGAAAGGTTCTAGTCACCAAGTGAATAGGGATGTAGCCACAGAGGTGGCAGAAAGGGGGACACAAGGAAGAGTTTCATTTGTTCATTTCTGGATTGTCTTTCCTAGGGCATGGGAGGTGTGGCAAGTGTTAGATTTGATGCACATTGATGCTGCAGGCTCTGAAGGGATGGCATGCCTGTAATTTCTGTTGGGCACCTTGTAGCCCATAAAAAGGAAACCCAGGACACTGAGGAAGAAATACTGTGCAGCAGTGAGTATGTACTGGAATGGTGTGGTGAGAATAGAGTTATTGCTAGCAGTGCTGTGACACAAGTTTGATTTTCGGAGCATATGTCCAAGCCTGCAAGTGAGAGCATCCACGGGAGAGTGTGAATATATGTGTGAGTGTATTGGCAGTGGTGGAAGCACGTGTATATTTATGATTGTGTAAATCTGCAAGTGAGAAAATGTGAGTTTCCAAATGGCATGCCATTAGATTCCATTTCCTTTCTAATGCAACCCACGCCTGGGAGTCAGCTGGCAACACAATGTGATGCCGAACCCCAATGTACACTAGAAATCTGGCCCAGAAGGCTAATTATTCTCCCTGTTGACCAACATTTCTGAGACAATAGAAAGAAGAAAATTAATTGCAGAACTCATACGTTTAGAAGTAAATGGAATTACGCAAAATGCTCTTTGCCAAAATCTGATTTAGTAAGACTAAGAGTGAAAGGGTAAATAGACCGAATGTCACAGATAATGCTACTTTGTAACACTGCATTTTCCTAGCGAAGTTAACCGTGGATAAAACCTCCGATCAAACCCACATTGACTTCAAAAAGGTAGTACTGGATGAATCAACTGCTTTTGTAAAGCTTGGTACAAAACGTGTCCCATAGAATGGAGAAAAGTACCACCAATGTCACGTAGGACATTGAAGTTTGCTCACATGAATTCTGCAGAGTCCTGAATCAATTATCGCAGGCTGACAGCATCGGTCCAATTTTTCACTAGCACTTTGGTTGGCTGCCAAAGTGATGCCTACCAAAATGTAACCTATATTAAGGGAGGAATGTCATCTTTCTTTAAGCATTCTGCATGATGACAAGCCAGTTCCCCCCATGCAGGGATCTGAACTGTTGGCATGGGCCAACCTGTGTATCTTCCATGCATTAAACTTAAATGAAGATCTCCTCATGCCTATTGAAATACCTGGCTTACTGTCATTCAGGTCAGGTTGCCCTGGTTGCCAGCCCCATCAAGAACTGTGCTTGTCTTGCAGAAGTGTGGCAGATGCATCTACACAGCCCTCAGTGAACTTTTTGTGTATGCCCTGGGCCGTAGCACTCTTTCAAGGGTTTTCTGTGAATACTATTTGAAAGTATCTTCCTTTAGTGAGGTTCGGACAACGTGTTCCAGAGGCCTGAGGGAACTATGTCTGTGAGTAAGGACAGTCTCTTTGGGCTCAAAGCACCAGCTCTGCAGTCCCTTAGGAGGTGCAGAATTTGCACATGCCAGTCCACAGTTACAGAAGGACCTGCATCTAAACATGCAGGATGTTTTGCAAATGAGAACTGGGACTTTGAGCAGATCTGGAGGATTCCGAAGGACTTGGGGCATTGGTCAGAGCTGTATCTGTCATTTTACCTTGCAGTGTGGCCCAATAGTTGCACCAGCACTGCTCCTGTTAGTCCTGGGAGCTGAAGCAGCTGCAGCCTGGACAAAAGTCCATCTCACTGGCTTCTTGAAGGAGCAGCAGGATCTGCCTGCCTGCTGAGCCCAGGGGCACATTGCAGGGTATGACTAGGACCTACCTTCCTGGCCCAGGCTGACATGGGCTGTGATCATTAGTGGGAAGGGACCATCTCAGCCCAGGTTTGGGCAACTCCTAATGCTGAAGGGCACCTATCCAGCTCTGGTGTCCCATTAGAGTGATGACAGGAGATGAGAATATCTGGATGCCCTGAGAGATAACCTCCATGCTTCCTTTGCATCACCATGGGCAGGTGGCTCCAGAATTGTTCCTGATTGGGATTTTCTAGCTGGGAATCAGAGACAAGTAGAAGTGACTGTCGATGGCAAAGAGAACAAGACTGGTTGTTCTGCCTCCCTCCTGTTCTGCCTGGAGCAGATGCAGTGATCCCACGCTGGCATTGCCTTGCTTCGGCGCCTTAGCATCATCACAAAAAAGCCACCTTGTCCCCTCCCACAGTGTGAGCAGCCACTGTCACCTACCTAGCGTGGAGGAGGAGTCATGCCTCAGTAGACCCACTGTCCCTGATGGGCTGATGCTCCTGCACAGCTCCTGCCTCCTGAGTGAGTTAGGAAATAACTGCATTGAGCTCCAATCCAGGGAAAGACTTGGGACTTTGCAAAACATAAAATACAGCTCCAGCAGTGCCCAAGCTTCCCAGCTCCACCTCATTTTGAGGAAAGTGAGAAGAGGGAGATAAGTGCAATAATGAGTTTCCTGATTATTTATTCAAAACATAACAACAGATAAACTCCAATCACATGTAGCATTCAAATATTGGAATATTTATTCCAAATATGGTCCTGTTGCAATTGTACGATAAACATGAAAGCGAGAGTGCGGTTATTTATGTCCTGACTTCAGCTTCTCAATAGCGTGTTTAAGTTTAGGGTATTTACGCTCTTTCATCCAGCTGTCTGACTTTATCAATTCCTGTAAAACTTGGGAGAGGCAACTGTGCCAGCAGCAGAGCAAGCTCCAGCAGACCTTCATAGTATGGGCTTCCCTTGTGGAAAGCACATTATGTCCCTCCTGCTTCTCTCCTGGCCCCCGTGGAGCAATACTGGCAGAAGATGCTGTATTACATAGTGCCCTGGCAAGGAGGTGGAAGCCTTTCTCCCTGGCTGGAGCTGCAGTAGCTTCCAGTATCATTTAAATGGAACAATAACTCAATGGTAGCTAGGGAGGGTTATCTGGGGTGCTCCAAGAAGGCACATACCATGCCCAGGAACAATGGAAAATTTGGCAAAAGGAAGTTTTTACTGTATAGTCAAGAAAAGCTCTTGGCAGGACCTCCTGAACTGTGGAGCCACCTCTCGTGGCAGGATGGATGCCCTCCTTAATTTCTGATTTGTAATAGGATTCACACTTGCTGGTGTGATTTCTTCTTTGCACCTTCATGCTCTGCTGTGCTCCACCCATTGGTCCAGCATGGTTAGAGGTCTCCCAGTGTCCAACTCACCCTCCAGAACTGGGGCCATGGATACAAGGCCATCTGATGAAAGAAACTTGAGGACATGTGGGTGGCATGATGGAGGCCAGACAAAATCACTATCATCTGTGGCAAATTCAGAAGCAAGGAGGAAAATGCACCTTCTGTCCTGCTCCATCCTCATTCCAGATGAAGCCAGAAAACTTCTGCTGACACCAATCCATTCTAAATGGAGGATTCTAAACACCTGGGCTCTGTCATAAGCCAGAGGCAATTTGCAAGTAGAAGATTTATATTGGGCTCTTATATTAGAAGGATTCACTTCGGATCAATTGCAGAGTTGTGAAGACAGGCAATCGTATTGCTGACGTGCCAAGCCATGAGAACAGCAACACACAAGCAAGAAAGTGTAACAGGAATAATCTAGCTTCTACTAAAGTCTATCAGCATGCACAAACAGGCCCAGCAGAGAGACCCTCTGCACATCCTGGAGAAATGAAGTCAGGCCACTGAATGTCACAAGAAATAACCTAAGTACAGCAGCTCCAAGGCTGTACAGGCAAATTCCACACTGAGTAAAACTCCTTGCAAACAACTATTTGCCCCAGTGCACTCCTGAGCAGGGCAGTTTTAAACTGTCCTCCAAGTCTGCTGATGTCCTAGTTCTTTCCTGCCTGGCCCCTGCCCCCCATTTGCGATCATCTCCCCCACAAATTTGAGACCTATAAATTGTGTTATACCAGTTCTTCCAAGTTCTTGTTAGCATGTGATCTACGGAAAGCTTGTTAGAAACTCAGTCACCTCACATCTGCCTGGAGCAGGATGTACAGTCTGTACCTGTCTCTCACACAGGCAGTACTGGATGTTTTGCAGAGCAATATAAAACTTCCAAGGGCAGGCCAGACAAATATTTCAAGCGTCTACCTCGTACCAGAAAGTAGGGTTAGATAATGCCCTAAAGCTTTAAATGTCTTCTCTAAAGCTTTATCACAGGAGATTTTCTTATCCTTATAAATGTATACTATGTTTGGAATCCCTGAAGTTTCTCTTTCTACAGCATCCAGTTTTTCCTTCAGCTTCAATGTGTTATTTTCTATACTTACTGAATTATTATTTCTATGTGAGTAAAAACAACCAAAAAGAAAATGGGAACCTCAGTAATCTCTGATGATTCTCTGCTGTTCATCAGGTTTTGAGTCCCCTCTTTCTACTACACTGCAGCAACTGAGTACCTTTTCCTCAGGGAGGACACTTTCCATCACTTCATTTTCCTGCCCTTCACCTTTTCTATCCTAATGAGACCCTTTTCTGAGGCAAGGTGACTCTTACATTCCAGGGCAATGCATGACAGCGATTTTACATAGGACTGTTGGAGGATAAGATGTGTTGTTCACTGTAGCACTACAAGGGAGCTCATTTTGAATGCTTTTCACCACATTTTGGTGCAGATCTCCTGTTTGAACTTATCTCATACAGTTTCTGTGAGCGTGCATATTTTATACTTGAAGCACTAAAACTCTATTGTCAGACTGACCTAAGTTAAGCTGGGTTCCTTCCAGTCTTGACTACATTATATACTTTCCCAACACCTGCAATACTTGCTGTTTTGGTATTCATCTCCTATCATGTCATCAGTCTATTATTTAATATTGATTCCTGTAAAGATGATTATCTACTGTAGATGTCCCTTTATTCCCTACTTTGTTTTTGCAGATGGAAAGAAAATATGGAAAGAAGTGATGGCTTCATTATTAGTTTGGCAGTGTATTTCCAAGGAGTTGTAATACAGAGCAAAGATGCACAAGCACGAACTGGCTGTCTGCCCACCTGAATCACTGTGGGTCAGGCAGAGGAGATGGACTAAGAGAAGACAACCAGGACTCACAGACCTGCAAATGTACGAAGACCGTTCTGGGAATCCAGGCCATAACAGTTTTGTAGAAATTGTTTTCTGAACTGGCAGATTGAAAGACCTTTGGGACAACTCTATTTCAAGGTGGACAGTCAAATGGGAGAGTGTACACATCTTCTGAGGCCCAATAGTTTCTTAATGTGTCTTCCTCTGCACAAATGGGAGCTTTCACCTCACCCAGTAGTGCTCCACGCCTGAGCATACAACTTGCAGAGCAGACCCTGCAGCTGGGAGGTTCATTCTTTACCCAGGAGAACTTCAGCACTTGGCAGGAACTGATTCCTTCCACATTCAGCCATGTGCCACTCCGTTACTCCGAGGGCTCCTGCCCAGCCATCTCATAAGTCACAGAGAAGGCATGGGGATTGTACAGGCGCCTCCGAGGCTGGGATTTAAACCAAGCATCACAAAGTCCTGCACGTCTGTTGTTACTGAGGGTGGCATCTCATCTGGAAGGAGCCCAGCATGTTTCCTACAGCCTGGAGCGCGGTGGTGCCCGCTAGAGAAGACATTGCTGCTTTTGTGAGCTGAGAATACTGGGATCTGCTCCTCTAGCCTTTCTTCTTGCAGCTGCATTAACCTTTGTGCTCTTTCTTTACTGTTGCTTCCTCAAGTACAGTGGACGAGGAAGTGAGGGTTCTCTTTGGCTGAGCTGAAACCAAAGCTGGAGGCAGGGAGATAAAACCAGTTCTCCCACTGTTCTGTACTCACCAGAACTAATTGTGAGGCCTATTAGGAAACAATACCCAGTAATATCCACATTATAGGCTCATTTTTGTGGGCCAGAACCACATTTTAAAACATCTTCCAGTTCTTTTGACACCCTTTTCTTTTCCAATATAAGGAAAATGAGCAGCAGAGGAAGCTAAGAACTTACTGACTGCCTCTGATTACTTAGCAAAAATTAGCTACCCCCCATCTATGTGGTCTCAAGGCAGTGCTAGAATGGAGGATACACAGGGGAAATGCTGCAGGTACAGAGGCAACCAAATCTATCTATCTATCTATCTATCTATCTATCTATCTATCTATCTATCTATCTATCTAAGACAGCATCACACATTTGCTGTGTTGCTACTAAAGCACTCAGGCTTTTACTCCCCAGACCCAGCTGAGAGTTCCAAATCCTGCAAGCACCATTTACCTACAGCAACAGAGGCATTCCTAGTTGTCTGAAATCTTGAAAGAAAGCTGGCTATGAGCTAGAAGAACTTAAGAGACATCATTTGGCTTTGACGTAGGGGAGTTTAGGCCTAAAATCTGGTAAAGATGAAGATGATAGTAGGAATAACAGCTTGGAAAGGAGGCTGAGGTGTGGCCCCAGGCCAAATGTGGGATTATTGTGGTCTGAATGAAGCATCCAGGACCCTACAGACGATGGAATAATCCCACCCTGGTGGGGCGGCTGCTTGGAGGCTGGAGTCTCCAAGGGATCCTCAAGGTCAAAAAGGACCAGTGCAACTGAGGAATGACCAGACTGTGCTTCAGGAAGTAGAATGTTTTAATATGCCCCATTGATGGGCCCCTTGGCAATCTGAGGAATGAGATACCAGTCACAGAGCCAGGCTTTGGAAATACTTCCCCTGCGTATGGAAATTCAGAAGGGGAGCATCAAGATGGTTTGTGCTCAGACAAGCTGCTAGGAAACAGCCTGCATGAAGTCATGTAGTCAGGAGGAGTACTAGGGTTTAGAGTTAAAGAAGAATTATGCATACAGTAAAAAATAATGAATGGCTTTAATCTAGGAAGGAGAGCAGGAGGAGAATGAAATAGGAGTTTGAAGTCACACGGCCTCAGAAAGAGGAAGCGGGGTTTTGGCATTAGCCCTGAGTCTCTCGGGAAGGACAGTGATCCCTGCATCCCGTGTGGCTCCTCTCTGGCTCGCTTCAGTCCTGGGTGAACCAACTGTCAGGGGAAGGGGAGAAGCTGAACAGAAGCAAGGCAGGGGAGACATGCAGCAGACTTAACATACGCTGGCACGGAGATGCAACTGTTTCCATTGCCAGGAGCACACTCAGACCTTGCAGTATCACCCTCAGAGGATCAGCCATGGGCGAGCAGGCTGGAGATTAAATCTAGTTATATATAAATATATATATATACATAGCCCATATGAACTGTGTGCATGCAGGTAGAAAGTACTTTATGAAAAAGGGCCTGTATTGCAGTGTATCATTGAAATATCTCGTGGCAACTTCTAAGGAAAAGAGTAGAAAAATGTGACACTGGGCAGTGAAATACTGATAAAATAGATTACAATTGCTGGAAAGTAGCAAATGCCCCAGGAAAATACATGGTTATATAGGGACAGCCAGGTAGGTACAGCTGGGAGAGACTGGAGGAAAATAGAAAACAAAAAGATGGCTTGAGATCAGCAAAATGTAAAAAATGCTGCCTATTGAGGGGATGGGAGAAGCAATAAGGTGAGATTAGGTGTATTTTTCCTCTGAGTCAGTCACCTGAAGTTTTTCTTACAGACACCTGAGGAAGGCAAGATACGTCTCCTTGGACAGGTGTCAAGAGCAGTCTGAAAATTGGCCTTCTGAAAGTGTTTCTTTTTCTCCATCAGCCCCAAAGCGAGTCCAGAGAGACCCATCTAGCCTGAGAGAGCTGATCAGTAGCTATCTGGAGTGAGCTAAGGTGAATCCCTACCTGAAATCCAGCACCTCTCTAAGGGAATAGCTGCCTGCAGTCCAGGAAAAGACTTGTGGCCTTTTCCTTTTCATTTGCAAGTCCAGATCAAGGAGGCAAATATTTACTGAGATGTTTATTTGAAAATAAGATGGTGGGAAGAAGAGCACAGCTGATATCAAAGGAATGTTCAATCACATTATGGTCTTTGAAAACATTGCTTATGATTAATTCATCTTTCTTAGACTAGCATTATCCACAGAGTGTTTGTTATTTATTTATTCATTTATTTTCCTTCCCTGTATTAATCAGTGTGATTTATAACATGCAAGGAACCAAAGATCATTAGTGCGTGACTGAAGAACTGGTACAAGCTTATCTGCAGGACATTGCTCGGCAAAGCATCAACTTCTCTTCTGAATTTATTTTCCCCCATCAGTGCATCATCTAATATGTGGTGTTTTTTTGAGCCTGGTCATTCCAAAGATGTTATTTCCCTTTGGGAGGCCCTGGCTGTTCGAATATTCAGCAGTTGACAGCTGCCTGGAACACACTACAAAAGGATTAAGGCCAAAAACATTTCTATCTTTTCATCTTTCTAGCCTTAGACTGAATCAGGCACTGGCTGCTACTTGTTGCTGCTATTCATGACATAGCTGGTGTTGCTGTGACCTTTTCTCTGTTTTGGTCTTATCTGATGTTTGTAGGACTTTGTATAATCGAGAGGTTTATGTGTAACAATGCATCTGGAATATTTTCTCTCCTTTCTTGGGGGAATTTACCACTGGTGAGAGGTGCTCCACTAGTGGCACCATAGCATGGAATCGTGCAGGCAGGCAGATAGTGCAAAGAGCAGCCCCGCTCCTCCAAAGAGCTTGCTAATGCATGGGGCAAGACGACAAACACCACCCAACGTGGACTGTCCCGAGAGGGGGGACACAGGAGCTGTGGTAGCAGGTGAAACTGAAACACCAGTTCTTGCTCCAGAGCTGTTCTTCAGCAGAGTCCTTCAGCCCAGCAAACAATACGAGTTCAGCACAAGATGGAATGTGCTTTTATGGTGTTCTTAAAATTTCTAACGAAGTCCCACTCAATCAGTGTTGCACAGCTACAAGCAAGACCATTTCATACTGTTTTAGCAGTATTAAATTTCATATGCAGGGTGCTCCAGATAGAATACGATGTCATTACTCCCTCTTTTCTGATTCATGTGTTATCACTCAAAGCTTCATGTCCAGCTTCCTTGGCTTGCTGTTATCCCTGGAAAAGGCACAGTTTCACAGCGGTTTTGGCTGTTTCCTCCTGCTGAATTTTCCTCTCCTTGGTGTGTGCACAGCCTGGGAGAGGTGTCCTGCAGGATGCACTCATACTTGCAGATCACAACCAGTGTGCTTAGAAATGGACAACAGCTCATGTTTCTGGGCATGGGCTTTCACTGGTAGCTCCTCGCCAGCTGCAAACTCATCAGAGAGAAGAGAAGGAAGGTCTTCCGCTGTGTGGCTGGCCCATCTCTTGTGTGGGACTCGTGGTTACACAAGCATGTGGCCAAAGGAGGTGATGTTGCCCACCTAGCTATCCATGATATGGATCCAAGGCAGTTCCCAACATACTTTAGGACAAATTTTAACAGCAGTTTTAACTTTGAGAATGGGACAGAGTCTGTCTCTGAACAATCCCAGGCTTCGGATGAGTTTTAGTGTCACTCCCGTGTAAGACTTTTAAGTAATGACTTCTCTTACACCTCCCAACTTAAAATACAAATATTTGAAAATACTGGTTGAGTTCATAAACTGCAACTGCTGAGACTGTAGATCTAACACTTCTTTCTGCCTTGCACTACAAAAATTTGAGTTCTATGGCAAATTTTATGAAGGTTTTATGAAGGTTTTATCACATCTTATTTAGGAAAATAAAATAAAACCTTGTAGAAGAGCATTTGTGTAATCTCCCTTTCAGAGGCTGCCTTCTCAAAACTTTGAAATACAATGCATTAAAAAATACGATAAGATATGATAAGGTAAGATAAGGTAAGATAAGATAAGATAAGATAGATAAGATGCTTTGTACAGACTAGTCTATGCTTGGTTCCTTCCAGTCAAACTAAAAACCAATGAAACAGAGGAATGTATGTCTTTCTTATTTTGAGGTAAGTCAAAATAAGTCAGTATCCATCTTCCCCTGATGCTCTGCATCAAAGGAAGCCAAGAAGCCTTCCCACCCCGCAGCTGTGAGGCATTGCTGGAAAGCAAAGAAATCCTCAAGGAAATCTTGTGAATACACAGCTTCGGTGGAGAAAAGTGGGTATGGTCTGGCAGCAGGAGACATTGGCTGCAGAGCTCTTCCTTTGTGAGAATAAACATGTTTTACAACACAGCAGCTCTTAGGTGAAGCCCTCCATGCATAGCTATTGGAATAGCACCCTTGCAGTGAAGTGGAGAAAGGAATCACAGAATGGGACATGCTGGTGGGAAGGAGCCTTCACAGTCTCTCAAGGAACCTTGACAGTCTTTCATCCTGACTCTTCCTCATAGCAGAGCTCTCACCAATATCAGACCCGGATGGCCACGGCTCTGCCTAGCTGAGTCTTCAAAACCTCCAGAGATGGAGATGCTGCAGCCTATCTAGGGGATCTGTCCCAGTGCTGCACTAGCCTCCTGATGCAGATCTTTTTTTCTGAAATACAGTCTGAACTTCCCACCATGTGTGGCCTCTGGCACTTGTTTTATCATCTCCTACTACAGCAAACAGTGTGACACTGTCTTTTTGTTGCTACTCTTCAAATAGCTGTAGGCTGCTACTAGATTCCCTCTGAGCCTTTTCTCGCCAGACTAAACAAGTGCAGCTCCCTTCACCTCTCTTTGTAGGACATCTGTTCAAGTCTCCAACTGTCTTGCTGGCTTTCCTCTGTACTGATCCTATTTTCTCCACATCCATCTTCAGCTAGGGAACCCAAAACAACACAGTTCTCCTCGTGTGGTCTCATTAGTGCTGAGTAGAGAGAGATGATAATTTCCCTCAGTCAACCGGCCATGCTCTTTCTTCCTAATGTATCCTGGGATTTGCTTTGCTGTGTTCGCAATGACAGTGCATTGCTGCTCATACTCAACTCGATGTCCACCAAAACTCCTAGGTTCTTTTCAGAAGAGCTTCTGCTCAGCCCACCAGTTCTGAGCCTGGACAGGAGAAGGGATGCCAGCAAAGATTTTCCTAGAGCCTGCTTCTGGCTCTGCAAAGTAAAAGACAGCTTAACAGAGAAGTTACTCCAGAAGAGTTCTGGATAGAGCTCCATTTCCATGTAGGCTTTCCCAGAGCCTAGGAATTACAACTCTAGCTACAGTCAGAGGAAGGGGAACATATGGACAGTCACTCTAAGCAACCACAGCCCACCTAGTCAAGGATCCAGTCTCTGACAATAGCCCACAGCTGATGCCTATAGAAGTAGATGAGGACAAGGCAAACAAGCAAGGGCACCCTCCTAAGCCACTGTCATCTCCAGCAATGCAGATCAAAGACTAATCAAAGAGTTGCTAGTCTCTTTTGTATATGATTACACAGTAATAGTGTCTAATACACACTGTGAGTGCTCTAATTGATGTTGGTTTTAAGCAGATGAAGGTAATCACTTCTGTCCAGCTCTGTAACACCAAATTTAGAGGTAACTGCGCACGTGTGCACAGGAAGCCTGCTGTACTCCAGCAGTCTGGCACAGCCTTTTCTCTGTGCAGGAGCTCTATATTGCCCACAAAGTTCTGGGCTGGCAAGGGACAACGATCCCTACTCCACACATTTGCCTCTGCACATTGGGAGGATTGTCCACTACCCACACAGGATGCAGCCTGTCCGAGAGGGTGCAGAAAGTCAGCTAAAGGCAGAAGGAATGGAAAATGTTCCCTGCTGTTTCTGTTTAACTTTAGGAACTGATCCAGCTGAGATAATAACAGAAGAGTTCACTTTGCCATGTCAAATATGCAGGTACTTTGTAGTATTAAGAACTGATGCCCTGTTCTTATAAAGCTGGCCCTTGCTGATTATGGGAAGACAAGGTTGCCCATAAACAACCTTTTATTTCTTATTTAATGCAAATTCTTGGGCAAAAGGAGTCAATCAATTTTTCATAAAGTATAAAACAGAGATAAGTGCTTGGGATCATGTGTGAGTCCCTGTCAAATGGAACCGATAAGTCTGTGATGCAGTACAGGGAGTACTTTGCAAGTATTGTCCAAGTGACCTTTTCATTAGTTTGCCTTAAGCAGTTATTCTTTTTTTTTTTTTTTTTCCAGGATACAGACTATTTTAAGTCCCATTACATCATGCATGCATTTTAAATATTATTTTTTTCCTCCATGT
>JAVCKT010037426.1:4859-16818 GCA_032273925.1 Rhynchotus rufescens | reverse complement strand
ATAAGGCAGTGTTCCACTTGTAATAAAAAAACCCTCTTTTTTTTAACCGTTATAAAACTTAGATGAAAAATAATTGTTCCAAACATTCTTCTGAATAGAGCTGTTCTCTAAAACATGAATAGGTGAGTCAAACCTGCTAGAAACGCAGTCCTTAATACTACGCGTTAAAAAAAAAGAATCCCATCCCTCAAAGGTCAAGAAGATATATATTTGCAGCAATATACTTTGGAAATAGGCTATACTACTGGCATTTTTAAGAACTTGAGTTTTTTTGTTTTTGTTTTTGTTTTAATAACACACTGAAAAAACATTTGGTTTCTGAGGTTTTCACATTGTCCAATTGCATACAAGCTAGAGGACTTTCTATTATATGCTTAAGTATTCATTTTCTAATCTTTCCACCTATCATCTCATAAATTGCATGCTCTACATCTTGCTAGTGAGAGCTACTTTTCAGCATTATTAAAAATATTCAAGATTTAAATTGGATCTTTGGAAGATCTAGATCTGAGTTCGCATTCATAAAATATGGCTTCCACTTTTGATCACAAAGATAATAAAAAAATGCAATCTCATAGTTCACGCAAACACCAGTTGCATCTCAGCACTTTCCACAATCAGTAGGTGTTATAAATGCTTCAGTGCAGACACTCACATACTTATTTTGAAGATAATAACAGAAAATAAAAGACAATAGTAAAACACTTTCAAGGGCCTAAATGCTTGCCTTATTAAGCAAAGTATTACATGAAGAGAGTTTTCCTAAGTACTTTTATAGCACCAGGGTTTCACTCAGCTTGATTAGGTTATTTAACCTGCCATCCTTTCTACTGCTATTTTATGCCTTCTACTTAATTGCTGAAAGAGGATATGATAAGTGTCATATTTTGATGACTGTGGGGCTTGGAAAAGAATGTCTTTTTTTTCTCCCCCCTCACTTTTTTTTTTTCCTGACCTTTCCTTTCTTTTTTTATGGACTTTCAGAACACCTGAAACACCTTTTTTTTTTTCTTTCTATAAGGAGCCACAAGGCATCCTGAAACTGAATTGTTCAGCATTGAAACTGAAACCAGGTGAGAAGCAACTAGTCCAGACCAAAAGCCCACTGCTTATGGAGACTGTTTTTTATCAAGTGCCTTCCTTTCTGCCTGGGTCTTGGTAAATAACACCTGCCAGTATTTTGCAGAAGGATGAAGCCTTCATAGCACATTCCCCCTCATGTGGCATCTTCTCAACTGTCCTACCAGCACCTTGATACTTACAGTCACTGCACTGGCAGAGAAATTGACATATGGAGATGACGTGAATAAGGAATATGTAGAAAGAGGAGGCCAAGTTGTGTGTCATCTGTTATCTGTGTCATCTCTTTCCTTACCAGCCAAAACAAGCTGCAAAGCACATCATGTGTGTCCAATTTCCAGTCATGTCGGATCAGGAGTTCCAAAAAGTAGAATAACACCTAGATTTGCAACAGCCACTATGTGCCCATAGATCATGGCAATCAATTCAAGAATGGAAGAGCTTTTGAAGGAAATCACATTTTGAAGGAAATCTCTTATCTCTTGTCTTTGCTCTTGTCTTTATCAGACTTCGTTTTTCAGCAGAAAGTCCCATACAATTACAGTTCAAGTTTTCAAAGTGTCTTCAGATCACTTGATATTCCTGTCTTTAGGAAAAAAAAATAAAATAGTATTACTTACACTTTACAACTATTCTTTGTATAAGCTATCACTTTTGAGGTGAATTGCTATCCTCCGCATGTTTAACATATATTTGTTTCTCAGTGTAATTAATCCTCCTCACTTGTGTTCTCCTCCTCTCTGCCTTGCAAAGGCTTGAAGACAGTGGGAATTGCTGTGAGAACACATCGGCCTGAGAGAACAGCAAAGAAATTCTCAAGAAACACCACTGTGCCTGAGACTACTGAATTAATGTCTCCACTAAAGCAAGCAAAATGACAAATTAAAACTATCACTGCGCATGAAATACAGCATGTGTTGAAGAGTGTAGGTGGGACTTAAAGGGAAATAGGCTTGTCTATGGTACACAAAAGTACACAAGTCACAGAGGTTAAATAGAGCAGAACACTCCATAGAAATTTGTAGCTTTTTTTCACTGACAATTGGAAGTCTTGAGTTGTACAGATGCTGATGTCTATATTGGACTTGTCTAAATTTTGGTAAGGTAAGTTCCACCCTAATGGTTTACATGACTTTTAGATACAATAATTGCATGAAATGCTTAAGGAGAAATTACAAAACCAAGGCAACAATTGTTATTTAGAGCCCTAAGGGTCACTTTTCCTTAGAAAAATTCCAGAATCATTACAGTGATCTAAACCATGCTATAAAATTGCAGCTCCTCTGACCCTTGCTCCTCAGGGACCACATGTTTCCTGTTTCCACATCTTCTCCTTTCTAGACTTCCCAGAGCCTCTTAGACATCTCTCTGCAACAAGCCCTTGTTTCCATGACTGAGCTCACTGGCCCCTTTCCCTCCTGTCTATATTCTCCCTGCCTCACTGGAGCACTCCTTTTTCCACTCCTCAGCTTCTCTATTATTCTGCTTCTTACCCAAATTTTCTGTCCCCTATCAACTTGGTCTTGTCCGACCCCTTTTTCTCTCACATTTCCATAATCATCTAGGGCTACATATTATGCCAAAGCCTTTGAGTCTTTGGAATTTTCTGGATCTCAAACTTCTCAGGTTCTGTACTGTGTTTCCGAGTGATTAAAATGCACATGGACCATAGGGTCTGGCTCACAGATTTCTAACTAGGCAGGTAACCTAACTACAGATTTAGGAAACCTGGGGTAGAAAAAACAAACAAACAAAAAAACAAACAAAAATTTGGCACACAATAATTTTGTCTAGTTGGTCAAAGATTGGATATTCTATTAAAATAAAAGGTTTTTTTCCTCACTCCCCCCTCTCATTCTGTAGGACATACTACAGTTATTTTTAACAGTTTCTCCTACCAAACCCCCTAAATATATCTTTCAAAAACCCTCACTTGTTCCATAAACAAGGTACACTGTGACTGAATATGAAACAGGGCCTAAAACTAAGGTTATGATTATTTCTATTTCTTACCTGCTCCCCTGGCACCTATGGGCTCTAGACATTTAAATACAAAGCTGATGAAATCCTCAGTTGGAGGTAAACAAGAATCTTTTCTTGTCAGCTGCACTGTAAATATTAGGTTTTTGCTGATGCTAAATAGCCTAAGCCCTGAGTCAGTTATCAAAACTCCACAGCTCATAAGGGATCAGGCTGTGCTTAATATCTGAACATTCACATCTGAATCAGCTTACAGCTCACGTCAAGTAAATATATTCTTAGCTTTACCCATTGAACTCTGTAGAGAGGCATGGAAGTAACAAATAGATGAAACCCATGCAGTAAAATTTTAGCTTGGTCGATCACCTGGCATATTTACTGCTACAAGATAAAGCAATTTTTTTCAGTGAATACTGAGTGAAAAGTCACCCTCAAAAATTCAAGGTAAAATATGTGCAAGAAAACGCAAAGGGACAGGATAAGCCAGGGTACTTGTGTGAAAATTTTGCAGCTCTGCCAGTAATGTTGTTCCCAGATCAAAAGATGTTTTAAGTTACTGCTGGTTTGTGCACAATGCTGTAAAGTATGTTGGCAGTTTGGTCCATCTGTCTACATCACCAAATCAACAACCACATTTACTGTCAGCTAGGAAAGGGGAAAAGGTTGCAAGAGACGTTGTGAATGATTTACTCCTGCAGACATAAGTCCTGCTTCCAGGTGCAAACCAGGGGAGACACAAGGCAAGGCTACCTTGTTACTTTCAACCGTCTATCTGCTGCAAAGACAACAAAAAAGAAATAATTTAAAAAAAAAAAAGAAAAGATCTAAGGCTTATGTATCCAATAGAGACATTCCTAGCTGAAGATGAGAAACAGATAAATGTTTTCATTGCAAGCTTCTATTTGCATGTTCTTATTCAGCTTGAGTAACTGTATCAAGAAAAATAAATCCTTGTCTGTTCGTAGTCAAAAAAAAAAAAAAGCATCCTATCATGCATCTTTCACTACATTTGGTGGTAAGAAGTTTTTTTTTAAAAAATGTTGCCTTCAATTATTCTGCAGGCAATATGGACACACAGATATCTTACACCCACTACTCATTTATAAGGCCAGCAATATTTATGAATATAAAACCCTAGCAGATTTAAACAAACATGCATTTCTCTGGGTGAAACCTCATATCTATTTTTATTTTCTGGTAATTTCACCTCAATAGTAAAAAAAATAGATTTTAGTGAGCCAAGTTTAAGCTGGTGAAAAAGCAGTCAGTGTACATAAGGCAATTAAATCACGAGGCTCAGATATGTAATCTCTTACAAGCAAGAGCCACTTCATACTTGTGAAAAATAGCCAAGTAAATTCTACCCAAATTAGACTTTTTTTTGAAAGATTAATTAAAAAAATAATAAAGAGAACAGAACCTTTGTAGGCAAAGAAAATTTTAGCATTAGATCAAAGTACCTATCCTTTTGCAACCTTAGTACCTTTTGTACATCAGTTAAAGCAAGCAAAAGTTACCAGTGTATGAAAATACCTTGCCTAGGCTTTCACCATTCCTAGGGAAGCAAAAAAGATAAGTGATAAGTGACATTCTTTACTGGTAGAAGCATTCTGTTCTTATTGCTAAGAAAATTTTCTGTATTTTCCACAGTCTCTGTCATATGAAGCAAATCACCGCACTTTCTTGTTTTTCCCAGACACCTCCAATAGTGTACAAGGATTTTCTTAAACAGGGCATTTATAGCTCTCTAGATATACGAAGGTCCAATAGTCCTCTGCTCACTGACTCTGCGTCCTCCAAGAGAAATGCAGAGGTATAGCACCTGCAGATTTTAGCACTCAAGGAACAAAAATCAACTACCACTTCTAATCTAGAATCCCTAGTGCATTTATTGCTCACATCACTTCAAAAGACAGGTCCCCCACTTGCGTATGCACATTAGATTTGAAGGAGGAAGGCTACCTATAGAAGAAAAAGATGACCTGCTGTAAGAATGCATGCAGCCAGGTTCAAATACACAGCTTCAGAAAGACAAATGACCATCATTCTAGCAAGCACTTGCTCGTATTTCAACATCTATCTATTTAGCCTAAATGCACTTTGCACACAAAACCGGAGAAACCAAGTCCTCTCTCACCAATTCACAAAATGCTACTAAAAATCACTACAGGTAGCCTATTATATAGGCTTGGAAACCCAGAAGAGCCAAAGCATATATCTACTGCTTCACCTCACCTCTCCACCCATTCCTCCGACATCTAGATATTTAGAACCTTTATTTGACACAATTAATTAATTAATTATCCACCAGGAAATTCTATGTCTATATGTTCTCCCACTCATGATCTTTTAATTAAATCTAATGTTTTTGCTCTCAGTAGCTGACAGGAGCAAGGAAAGCAAACCAGAAACAGATTCTTTGTGGGAATCTCCCCCACCTCATATATGTTAAGCATAAACTGATGTGCCTTATTCCAATCTCCTTTAGTGAGAAATCTGTTCCCTTGCTATTATGAAGACTGAAAAGGATGTTAATGGTTACACCATGACTTCCTCTACTAAATATTTAGAGCTGTATCATTTATCAGTGCATGAAATCTCAGCATGATGAAGGTCTAATTCATAAAAACAGTCTTCTCTTTATATTAGCTTAATAAAATATGTTCATATATGTTAAGGATATTTTTCACATATAGAAGAAAAAGTATTTGCATTATGAGTTTGAATAACTATGGAAAGCTGTATATGGGACTTCCCCATCATATTTCTTTAGTGGCAAGTCTACACAAATGTATTTTTACTTTTATGGGAAAAGGGGAAAATCCATTTGTATTTTGGATGATCTGCATAGTGATGCTGCTGAAGATGTTACTGAGAAATAATCATTGTGCATTGGTTGACTTGGAGCCAGTGTTTGCTAATGAGAAATACATGACACACATGATTGATAGAAAATTTACATATATGGTCATTAAGAATAACAATAGAGCTGCATATGAGAAGTGTGTTTCAGAACGGAATATAGAAAAATGTACATGAAAATTAAGCATATAGTTGTTCACAACTGTTCAATATTCTTCTGTTCAAAATTCTGACTAAATCCTGAAAAGCACAGGTTTCCAAGTTCCAACCTGAAACATCACAAGTTTATTTTTATAATAGCAAAGAATATTCTCAGCATATATTGTGCACATTTATTCTTAGACTGACGAGAAATATAAAGTAGAACATAATGCTGCAAATTAGAATATCCATCTTTATCTTAAGGAACTGTGATTATGAAGCCCAAGGTATTTTGTGCAGTAGCTACAAACTTTCCAATTAAGAACATCAAATTTTTGTATCAAATCGCTGTATGTTTTGCACAGTGTCACATGTCATGAATCATATTTAGTCACTACATCATTAAAATAAATGGATTAAAACAAAGCCAAGCAAATAAGCAAAGAAAACTAAAAATGTAGAACGTGAGAGCAAAGGAGGAAGAAAGTAAGGAAGCTAATATTCAGGAACAATGCTCCAAAGACTTCCTGATTTACTCATTCTTCTGTGGTTTCAGTGAAGAATTATGTTTCTACAAAATGTATATACTATAAAATCTGTAAAACATCTGTACCTGTTTTATAGGTATACTAAAAGAAAAAATTATTAGTTTACATTCTAATCTCAACTAAGTAGTTTAGCAATATGATCCAATGAATAACAGAAATGGCTGTGTTTTCACACCATAATTGACTTACAAGTAATTCACCCCTGTTGTCTCCTTACCAGATGGTATACGGGTAAAATTTAGTGGATGTATAAATGATTGATTTGAACTGAAATAAAATCAGCCCTTGCTTGTGAAATGCATTTTACGTTCCATTACTGAGTTCAGGACAAAACTCTTAAATGTAAGAGCTGGAAAATCAGCAGAGAGAAATAACAAAGAAGTGTTTTAAAGTCATACAAATGAATCATTGCAATTCATGCTCAACATATACCATAACTTTTTCTGCGTGCTCAGCTCTCACTGAAGTAGCAAGAGTGGGAGAAATAAAATTACTTTTTATGAGGTTTGTGGAGGACAGAAGTGGTAAATAATATTGAGGACTGATCACACAAACTAACTAGGACTACTTAAGTTCAGTCTATTCAAATATTATGCATCTTAAAATTGTAAAAAGAAAAGTTATAGGAGCTAAACTTGCAAGATTTCTGTAACAGATGCTGTTGTCTTGGCTACCAGAGGTTCTGGAAAGGTCTTAGAGCCAAATGAGTCACACAGCGCAACTCAACACAAACTTATAATTTCCACAAGATATTCACAAACCGAACGCAGTCGACATTACCATCATATTGATATAGAAGTCAAGGCAGTGATGCTACTTTTTAGCTAATGGAAAATCTCGATTTTTACCATGCTGTTAACATTGCAAAATTCCAGGTTTCTTCTATTTTCTGATTTTTAAGATCCATTTTTCAATGAAAAAAATAGAGTAGGAACAATACCTATGGCTCTTTCTTCCGTAGTTACTATTCATATAAGCAGCACCGATGAGATCAGTTTAATCTTTAAGTCCCAGTTGCATGAAGCTGGGCTTTTCCCAAGAATGAGGACTTTCAGTGGGACACAGACCCATGACACCATAAGTGACAAAAAGGACTGGAGAATTAGGCTGTTAGTTCTGAAAAAGTGATAGCCATTAAAAAAATGTTGGTTCCTCTCACCAATAAATCTACAAAACCTCCATTAGGCTGTTGCCACTAGGAACAACACTGTGTGGGTTGTGCATGTGCAAATGAGCACAAAACCACAGCTGGTATTTCTAATTCTGTCCAGCCCAAGAGATATATGATCTCAGAAGTATCTGGGATAATTACAGAAACTAAAATCAAACCCAAATACTGAATTCCCAAGTGAGAAAGTCTTTAATATGTGTCATATATAGTTATTGAACCATTTACTTTCCATCTGTGCACTCTAATTTTACTTGTCACATACTCTAATTGTGAATAATGCTCGTATCCCAACATGTGCTTACACCTCTTTCCACCCCTCACCCTAAACCAAAACCTGCTCCTAGTGTGCACAAACTTGTCGCCCCAGCATCCTGTTCAGAGGGATCACATAATACCTGAGCTTGCAGCTACGACAGCCACCAACGCAGAAAATGATGAGGTGCTACAAATAATATTGTCAAAAACTAGCTTGTATGAGAAAAGTGGTTATTGCCCAAGAAATTGCTTTTTTTAAAAAATAAGCTCTCTTTCTATCACTATAGCTGTCTATGATATGAGGAATAGAAGTTATGTTTCTCACATACCACAGTTCAAGACTGATCCTTTTCACATATTCATGATAGCACACATCAGTTATGGGTCCAAATCCAAACTAGAGCTAGCCTTGTTATGATGAGTATAATTAACAGGAATTTGAAAACAGTGCAAGAAAGAAAATCTCTTCATTAATATAGCAACCTCTTCAGCGTTTCATCTTCCCACAACACAGAAGGCAGAGACTTTTCAGCACGAGAGACTTGGAGACTTCTCTGAAGCTTTAACCACATGATAAGAGGAATTCAAGGCTGTGGGGATGGAAAGGGAAGACTAAAACCTAGTAGCATTGTCTACCAATTTAAATGCTAGAGCTCTGTTTATATTAAATGCAACCCCTCAAGCAATAAGTGCGCGACTGACTCATGAGTAGCTCTCATGTTATATGCAAAAAGTAATTAACAGAAAAAGCAGGCTGTACATGAATTCTTATACAATTCAAGTTGTTAAAAATCTCAAGTTCATTGCTGAGTAGAATTGATTTGGTTCATTTTGTTTACAATCAGCACTCAGGTTGCTCTGCTTAAAAGTATTTTTTCAAAATATTTTTTAAAATCACATAGCAAACAGCCTGTTCTTGAAAGTTATTTCCATTAGCACATGCACAGACACTGCAAATGCCTTCAGAGGATTCATAGCAGCTGCAATATATGGGATACACACAAACTTGACAAATACTACTGCATATTGCACACTTGTCTTTACGTACATGCAAGAGTATAGATCAGTTTAGGAAAACAAATGCATCTTTTTATCTATTTTTCTCTAAGTCATATTCAGAAGATATACAGCCAGAAGGGATGAACCGAAGCCCAATCTCCAAGTGACTATTTCCAGTTGCTGCTTAATTATCTCAGCAGAAGTCAGGGTAGAGTTTGGCCTGCGATGCGCATGTGAAGCAACTTCTGTAATCATTAGGATTCGCTCAGCAAAGGTGACTAGCCCTAGAACTTCATTTGTAACTGAACTTGAGAACTGAAATTTTTCCATGGGATGGATTGCTCACAGTTTTCTCTCCATGTGTGTTCCACCAGACAGGGAGAAGCCTCTTGTTTAGCACCTCTAAATAAAGATGCTGAATAAGTGACAGTTTATTTATGAAATATTGTATCATTTGGTATAACTGCAGCTGGCACAAAAATCCCTTAAACATATGTGATTGTTTGCAAACGTGTCCAGTGAAGGTGAAAACAATAATATGGTTTCCCCTTAACCTTTTGCACCTGAAAACGTCAATTGCAAATCACGGAGCTCTACAAGCTATATTTCTTTCCAAATGCTCTGCTTAAAATATGCAAAGATAATATACATTATGCTGCAAGCACACACACAGGCTGTTTCCATCACATTGCCTGTTCTGCAGGCGGGAGTTGTTCATGCAAGCGCTTGAGAGGCATTTCCACAGAGCAGCAGAGCTCCATCCCTGTGGATACTCGCAAGCAGCGCTGGGGCCAAGCTGAAAGCCAGGTCTGCTAGCCAGAACCCTACCATTTGTCCTCCAAAAGGGGCTCAGGGACAGATTTCGTGAGAACAAGTCAGGACGAGAGGCAGACTACCCAGCCCAGCCCTGCCATCCTGCCCATCTGCTCTCCGGCCCTGCCGCGCGCGTACCCGACCCTGAGCAAATCAGGAGGTCGGGGTCTCCCTGTGCGGCTCCCACCCGCCAGGGCAGCAGATGGGATTTGCTGAATGCTTGGATGTGTGCAGACTGCATGGCCTACAGAGCTCCTCCCACCTGCAACGCTGTGCGCAGAGCCCATGTTTTAGGGACAAGGCAATGCCTTTGGAGAAAATACAGTTTTCTGATGGTCATGCATCAAGTGAGCCACAGGGCTGGAAGCAAAAGCCACGAGCCCCAGACCAAAATGCCATGATATATAAGTATTAGAGACCAAACTCATAAACACAAGAGTCCAAATGCAGTTAGGATTTTGCAGCATTCACAGGACAAAAACCCACAGATGGAACAAAAAGGCATCCATGGAAATAAAAATGTTTGCCACAGACAAGAGGACTACAGCTAGGAGAACTTAAACTTGGTAGCAAAACCTCTGAGTGTCACAGAGAATTGAAGATCTAATAATTTACTCAAACAGGAGATATGAGTTTTATGTGTAAGTGTCCATCAGTATGCAACTGTGTGTTGTGGATACAATTTTATGCCTATTTGCAGTATTTAATAAATCATGATAGTTGCCTTATGTGCATAAACTATGTTCTGCTATAGTAATATTGAGCATTACTGTCATCACAACTTTGTTAAGATGTTCTCCTCCTCTTTTCTTCGCTATGAATAAAAACATATTTTTCTGATCAACTTCTGAATTACAGAACGGATCAAAACTGTTAGGTTTCTGTTAAAAAAAGTTCCTGGACAGGCAACATCTGAGGAGCTTCCCCCATCCACAAGCAGGACAGCATTTCAAAAATAAAAATGTAATAAGCAAATCTTCCAAAAAACAGATAAGAAAACAAACAAGATATAAATTCTTACATTTTAACTCATCCCATCCCCAATGAATAAGCAGTTTTTCAAAAAAAGTTAAATATAATCAGCCAGCAAAATGAAACAATAAAGTATCAATCATAAAATGGAAGATCAAGTTGGATAGAGGAGGAAATTCTGGCACTTCAGGAAAAAAAGACACAGGGAAAACTGAGAACTGAAAAGGCCCACAGATCTCCACAGACCACAAGAGTGTTTCACGTAATTGTACCCATACATTCTCCAGTTAGGATCAGCCATTAATTTCTAGGGAGGGAAGTAATGAGGTTTGAACTGGAAATTTATAGTCTGGACAATTTATACCTATCTCCCTGCAGAATCAGAACTATTGAAGCATCTCTGTCAGAAGTGATTGCCACACAAGCACAAAACCTTTAAGAAGTCACCGAGCCATAACTAGCGGCCTAAACCTTTAAAAGTTACTGCACAACTGTCCTGCCCACATACCCAAGTAATTTCCCTAGACAGCTCAAGATAAGACTGGCTGGGAATGTTTCAGTCCATGTTGGTTTTCCACAGAAAATTTTTGTTTTCACTAAATATAATTTAATCAAAACAATCATCTGCAAACAGAAAATAATCTATCTCTACCCATAGCAACTGTCTCAGAAGTTTTCATTTTTCCAATAAATGAAACCAATGGATGATTTTTTTTTGTAGTTCTAGTTATTCAAATATTCTTATGCCCCTCTTCTGGACTATGACCTGGGCCGCTGAAATCTAAGCTGTACCACAGATCGAGTCATGTATACCACAAGCACTCAATAAAAGATTACCCACCGAAAGACGACATGAGACACCCAGACTGCAATGTCTACTATATACAAATATGTCTTTGTTTTCAGTTAAAGTTTTAAACAGAACAAACATCATATCTGCAAAAACTCTCATGAATGAATAAAGCAACATGGGCAAAGGCAATACATGCTACTTAGACAGAAAAGTGCAAAACTTCCTCTCAAAAGCATAAGTAATCTCAGAGGACCAGATCCAAACTTATTAGGTCAATTTTTAAATATTTTTGCTGCGTTGGGGAAGCATGGAAATTGCCCAGGTGGCAATTCCATCCTTGGTTAA
>JAVCKT010037418.1:13212-31343 GCA_032273925.1 Rhynchotus rufescens | reverse complement strand
GGCCCAGCTCTCTCAGCCTTTGCTCATAGGGCAGATGTTCCAGGCCCCTGATCATCCTCGTAGCCCTGCGCTGGACTTTCTCCAGCAGCTCCACATCCCTCTTGTACTGGGGAGCCCAGAACTGGACACAGTGCTCCAGATGTGGCCTCACTAGGGCTGCATAGAAGGGGACGATCACCTCTCTCAACCTGCTGGAGACGCTGTTCTTAATGTAGTCCAGAATCCCATTCACCTTTTTGAATCTTTGCAAGCTCATGGTAATCTGGGGAGATTCTTGAAGTCTGGGAGGAAAAAAGGGTAATAATTTCCAAATATAAAGAGTAAGAAGGCAATGGGAATGCTCAGCCTGGATTTATGAAGAGCTGGTCAAACATAACCAACCTGACAGCCTTCTATAATGAGATGACTGCCTTGGCAGGTTGGTGAGGAGATAGAAATCGATATTGTTTATTTTGCACTTAGCAAGGCTTTCAACACTGCTTTCTGTAACATCCTCAAATTAATGAACCACAGACTGGACAAATGTATGACTGAAAAATGGCTGAACTGGCACAAAAGCCAGCTGTACACCAGTCACCTGCCATGTCCCACAGGAGCCAATATTGGGATGAACACTGTTCAGCATCTTAAATAACGACCTTGATGGCAGAACAGAGTGAAGACTTGATGAAACAGAGTGAAGACCAGAGGACTGGTCTGCAAAAGGCACAAAACTGGAAGAGCAGCTGATACACTGGAGGATTGCTCATAGGGACAGTGATATGCCGAAGAAATGGGCCAACAGGAACCTCAAAAAGCTCAGTAAAAGGAAATGCTGAGTCTCTCACTTTGGAAGGAGTGACTGTAGACACTACTGCAGGATGGCAGTTGACTGTCCAGAAAAAAAGCTTTGCAACAAAGAGGGTCCTGGTGGACCCAAAGCTGAGCATGAGTCAGCAAGGCCCTGTTGTTTCAAGTAGGACCAAAAGCCTCCTGAGCTTTTAGGCAGAGAATTTCTAGCTGGTCAAGGGCAGTGATCCTTCCCATATACTCAGTCCTGGTGGGGACAAAGCTGGCGTGCTATGTCCAGTACTGGGCTATTAAGTCCAAAACACCCATGGACACATTGGGGCAAACCCAGAGAAGGACTGCAAAGATAGTTAAGGAACTAGAGAATGTGCCATAGAAGGAATGGCTTGGAGAATTGGCAGTGTTCAAGTTGGAGATGTTTCTGGAAGAGTTTACAAAACTTTACAGCTCACATGACTGGAACATGTCCATGGATGGCTTTAGGCTTTTTAGGAAGGTCAGGCCAGGAAGGCAAGGTTGTGAAGTTACTCTTTATGTGAGAGAGCAACTGCAATGTATGCAGCTTAGCATAGGGGAGGACAAAGCACCAGTTGAGAGCCTCTGTGTGAGGATTAAAGGGCAGGTCAACAACCTTGACACTGCAATGGGTGTTCACTGCAGGCCTCCTGACCAGGAAGAGGAAGTGGATGAGGCTTTCTACAGGAAGCTGCAAGTAGCCTCACAATCACAGGCCCTGCTCCTCATGGGGGACTTCGACCACCCTGATGTCTGCTGGGATTAGCATACAGCCAGGAACAGACGGTCCAGGAGATTCCTGCGGTATATTGTAGATAAATTCCTAATGCAGATGGTAGTTGAGCCAACAGGGAGAGAGGCACTGCTAGACCTCCTATTAACAAACAGAGATGATCTAGTTGGAAATGTGAGGGTTGGGGTCAGTCTTGGCTGCAGTGACCATGAGATAATGGAATTCATGATCATACGTGGAGGAAGCTGGCCAAGAAAGAGGATTACAAACCTGGACTTCAAGAGAGACCACTTTGACCTCTTCAGGGAGCCCCTTGGAGGAATCTCCTCGCCAGGGTCCTAGAAGGAAAGTGGTGCAGGACAGTTGGCTAACATTCAAGGACCTCTTTCTCCAAGCTCGAGATCTGTGTATTCTGACAAGAAAGAAGTTGAGTAACGGGGTCAGGAGATCTACATGGACGGGCAAGGAGTTCATGGGAAAACTTGAAGAGAAAAAGAGCACATGTGTGGAAGAAGGGCCAGAGCACATGGGAAGAATATAGAAATATTGACAGAGAATGCAGGGATGCAATGAAGAAGGTCAAGACTCGTCTGGAATTAGAGTTAGTAAGGGATGTCAAGGACAACAGGAGGGACTTCTATTAATGTTCTTCCTTAGCAGCAAGAGGAAGACTAGGGAAAATGTTAGCCCACTGCTGAATGGGCAAATGGGATCCTGGTGCTCTCCTCAGCTCTGGTGAGGCCGCACCTGGAGTACTGGAACTGCACCAGCTGTACCTGGTGCAGTTCTGAGTTCCCCAGTACAAGAGGGATGTGGACCTTCTAGAGAGGATCCAGCGTAGAGCGGCAAAGATGATTAAGGGACTGGAGCATCTGTTGTATGAAGAAAGACTAAGCAAGTTGGGCCTGTTTAGCCTGAAGAAGATTGAGACAGAATCTGATTAATACATGTAAATACCTCAGGGGAGAATGTGGGGAGGAAGGGGCCAAAGTCCTCTCAGTGGTGGCCAGTGAGAGGGTTAAAGGGTCCAAGTTGAAACACAGGAAGTTCCATCTCCATGTGAGGAAGAACTTTTTTACTGTGAGGGTGACAGAACTCTGGAACAGGCTGTCCAGAGAGGTTATGGAGTCTTCTTCTTTGGAGATCTTCAGAACCCACCTGCATGTAACCCTGTGCAATATTGTCTAGGTGTCCCTGCTTGAGCAGAAGGTTGGGCTAGATTACCTCTAGAAGTCTCTTCCAATCTCAGCCATTCTGTGATTGTTTACAACCTGTCTAGATGATGCTGCTTTGGGCTGTTGGGTAGGCTAAATGTTCTCCAGGGATCCCTTCTGACCTTAGTGATTCTGTGACATTAGCTTTTCTGGACGTGTCTCCAGCTATCTGAAGTTTCCTCTGTATTTACAGGGAGGTAGCTCCTTCTATACAGCTGTACAGCTAGTGCTATCATATACAAAATAAGTTGTTTGTACAGTATATAAATGGTGCAGAACCTGTATAAAGATCGTGAAGACGTATTTTCTTTTATCAACTTCTGGACACTGCAATTGCAGTGGATATTCCATAATTCATTTCAATGGGAGTTTTCTTAGTATTAGACATAAGACTTTATGTCATCTCTATTTCTAAAAGAACTTCAGGTTAACTCATGTTTTCAGTATGCTGCATTTTGCATCACACTCTCTTTACTGTAATGAAACAAGTCATTTATTTTTATGTAAGCCTGCATCACTTCTCTCACTCCACTGCTGCTCATTGTCATAAACATCTAGAGAACCTCCCAGTATGTAGCTCATTGCACTTGGGATGCTCAGTTCTTTAAAGTCAGTCTTGTGTTGCTTATAAACCAAACAAGAGAGCAACCTTGGGGACGTAGCTGTGCATGTCAACTGGTCAGCAATGGTACTTGCATCTCTGGAAAATTTGCTTCTCTTCCACATAGGGCTGGTTTGTTGAATAGCCCTTTTTCTGCCAAGGTCTAAGAGTGCCAGTGAGCAGCTGTCAGAGCAGCTGTCACAGGCACAGGCAGGTACTTGTCACTGCATGGGACCTTATCCGCATGGCTGAGCTGCGAGGGGCCGGGGAGGATACAGCTTTGGGAAACACTGTGCTGCAAGTGCCTTTGAGTTAGCCCATCACCGCAGATGGCTGCACTCTTGTACCCTGCACCTTGCTTCTGTTGTGTTTTATGGCCCAACTGTGACTTGTATTTTTAGTTTTAAACTAAAAGAGGGAATGGAGAGGGAAGGAGAAGGAGTTTTTTAGACCAAATTTCTGTAAATTAAATCTGCACGGTCTCCTTCTTTTGGTCTAGAGCATAGTTTGAAGATTATCCCTCCAAATGGATTTTGCATTTCCTCTTACTTGTTCTTTTTGTTCAAGGAGATCATTTGAGGGAGTTTCTTTTATTTTCTCCTCTGAAAACTTGCGGCAATAAACGGACATGTCCCTTTCCCCTTGCATGCTTACCCCAGTATAGAAACTTCAATCATAACCTGAGCTGGCTTCTCTCTAAACAGTTTTCTTCTTTGATCAGTCTTTGAGCCTACGGGTCTTTTATTAGATTCCATATATCTCTTGTTCATCAGAAAATGTATCTCTTGTTCATCAAAAAATGTATCTCTTGTTCATTAGATCGAAAATGTCAAAATACCAAAAAAGGCAGTATGTTCTCCCTCTGGTAGAATGCCAGCAGTCAGCCCGGTAGCATTTTACCCACATCCTCCTGAAAACCAAGTTGCCAGGGGTTTAGCAAGTTTTGCTCAAAAGGAAAAAGCAAATGAATTGAAGGTTGCATTCTCCAAGTAAACTGAATAAACCAGCCACGCAGCTACACTCTTTTAAGGGCCAAATAGACTTGACAATCTATTACCATTTCACATCTCAGCTTCTCCGTTTATTGCCCTTGTGGCTCCTACTTCAAACAAGTTTGGGAGTAGCAGGGCTAATTTTGTCATGATGTAGCTTGAGGATTGTGGTTTCTGCAATCTGTTCTGTATCAGCCGGTCACAGCTACAAGACAGATCTTCTGGCACACAGAAGTTTATCTTATAAATAAGGAAATTATTAGTGCATGTGAATAATTGAGCAGAGAAGTGTTTGGAGAACAGATGGGCTTTCAAAACAATGATGATGCTAGTGGTCCTGAAAGACAATTGTGTTTACATATAGTCAACACGTCAGGATCATGCAATCCTGACTTTTCAGCTTGAGTAAAAACAACTAGAACTGGAAAAGGTGAGATGAATATTTCTAAAATATTTTCAGGTGTACCCAGTGTTACTCATCACAGTAGTGACTTTCCTTACTTGGAAGTCTATCCAGAAGTTTGAAAGAAAGAACATCCGTGAACATACTCACTTAAAGGCGATGCTAATCAATGTATGAGCTAGAGTTTTTTGCTATTAGTTGTGCTGTGAAGAGTTCCTGCCAAGCTGAGGTGCTTAAGTGAGTCCTGTGGATGTTGCAGAGAGAGCCCCGTCCTGCCACCCTCTCCAATGTGCTAGCTCAGGCAGCTCATTTCACCCGCTTCCACCTTGTAGAACAGGGGGACCCTGATCCAAGACAGATTAAAGAGTTAAAATAAAAGACAAAAAGGCAAAAGAATAGAATAAAACCTTTAATTGCAAAAACAACTCTTCTGGCAGACGGAAAAAAACGAGTGCATGAGCAATTGGGTTGGCAGGTAGAAGCAAATATCTTGCTTTGGGAGCTGTGCCAAGGAGCTGAGAGCAGAAAGGGCAGAGGGTAACATCCCCAGCAGCACAGCTACATTTGGAAGAGAATGTGTCATCCCCCTACTATGTGCCACAGTGCGCCAGTTACCTAAGCAATGAGGATTAAAGGGTCTGGCTCTTGCTTCTGCAGACAAAGAATTTGTCTAATCACCTCATTTATCTCCTTGATCTTATTTTTAATCTAGTTTAGCTTCTTACCCTCTCTTGTTCATCTCTGTATATATTTTGCATATGTATATATACATGTGCATGTCTGAGAATATATACACGGACACAAAAGTTCTTGTCTGATGCTTGCAATCACAATGCATTCATCTTTTGCATCCACATTATGAAGAAGCTTTCATTATCTGAGTGCAAATTTTCTGCCCCCTTCCCTTTATGGTGTTTTATTTCACTCTACACACAAATACCATCATTATTTTTTCAGTTCTTTCCTCTAAGGCTCCAAAGGGTCTAGATGCACAGTGCTGTGGAAAGCTTCAGATAAGAGGACCAAGAGTGTTCCCTGTGGGCTAACGTCACTGAATCTTGGGTATCTGATTTATCTCTTATTTACAGTGGGGTCAAACTACTCTATCCTGTGTTGTGTCTTTCCTGACAGCTCTTGGCGACGCAGAGCCTCATCTGTGAAGGGCATCTGGAAGGTGGAAGAGCTGCCCATCTTCCTTGGCAGCCCTGGGGAGCCAGAGGAAGAATCTCTGCACTGGCAATGGTTAGCATCACTTGGGAATGGTTCCCCAAATATACGTTTCATGGTATTTTAGCTCTTCCCTTTCAGGTTCATGGGCATACTTGTTTTGTGGTGCTGATACTTTGCTAATACTGCCTGGTACAGGCACTGATGTGCCCATACTACACTCCTCAGCCTGGCAAAGTGCCTGTTCCCCTTTCTTCTATCTTTTCTGCCCCCCAATTAGATTCTCCAACACCATTCTTTTTCCATTGTACTCACCATATTATTTTCTTTAAGCCTTGTCTTCCAAGCTATTAACAGCTCTATCTCAACCAACATCTTAGAATGAATTCAGTTTCATAGGTTATTTCTGTTTTGGAAAAAAAAGAAATATCCCTCTTTCACCTCACCTGGCTTATGATGGTGGCTTTGATGATTTTTTTTCTTTCTACATCATTTTTAAGTGTTATATTTTTTCTTTCCAATGGTACATCATTTGTTATATATGAGAACCACCACCTCCTATAACATCTTCTCAGACTAGGTCTGGGATGACACTACTTCATTGCTGTGCACAGTTTCAGGCAAGGGACATAGTCATGAAGTTAGCAGTATGGATCCACAGCAGATATCTACAATGTGGCTTTATGACTATTTGTAGCAGGGAGAAAATATCATCAGAATTTTAACTTTCTGATGGTAATTCAGATAAATAGACATCAGTTTGTAGCAAAACCCCTTGCAATTTGCATTAGGCCTGTCCACGTATGGTTAAAATAAAAAGTGACCATAATATAAAACATTCAAATATTGGATGGAGATGAGAGAGATCATGTAATGAATGTGTAAAAGTTACTATATACATGGGGATTCTTATCAGTCCTTCAAAGCCAACTTATAGAATAGATGAAACCACGTGAGCCAAACAGGGAAGTGGCCACCACGTTAGAAATTTGTTTTTCTTCTTGAGTTACTCAGGTCTACTTGATTGCCCCAAAGTTTTACTCACCGACTCACAGTGAGGGTGACGGAGCACTGGAACAGGCTGCCCAGAGAGGTTGTGGAGTCTCCTTCTTTGGAGATCTTTAAAACCCGCTTGGATGCAGCCCCGTGCCCCGTGCTCTAGGTGACCTTGTGTGAGCAGGGGGGTTGGACTCGATGACCTCTGAGGTCCCTTCCAACCCTGGGCATTCTATGATTCTATGATTCTATGATTCTATGATTCTATGATTCTATGATTCTATGATTCTATGACTCCAGCTGATGAATTAGTGAATCTAAACCATATAGCTGCGGTAATCTACTTTCTTCTGACTTTTAGATATTAAAGATGCACTAAAAGTGGGCTCTTTTTGTGTAGATGATTTGGTAAATAGTTAATAAACCTACAAAAACTCACAAGCAAAAACAGGAAAGAGCCCATATTCAATAGGAGCTGTTAGTAATAGTGTAATGGTTTTAAAATCACTTTGAAAAAAGCATTATCTGTAGATAATAAAATATAACAATTTGGTCAGAAAATAGATCTAACTAGTCTATTATTTTAAATAATATTTACTATTTATAGTATAGATGGGTAAAACCACCTCACCTTGAAGCTGGAAAAATGGAATTGGTCAAACAAATATATGATTTATAAAGAAAATGTACCCTCAAGTCTAGGCTGTGGTGTGAAAGCAATTGGACTAGCCAGTGGGAAGCAATATCACATTCCAGGCTTTAATGTAGCTTAACTATATATAGCGTAATGCGAGTTTGGCAATTCTAAATTGTACTACCTGTGGCTTTCTGACCACCTTCTTTCACCTAAAAGTTCTGGTCTGTTTCAAGTAACAATCATGACTATGCATGTAGATCTTTCAGAATTAGCACACTTCAATCTAGAATCACCCGATTTTTAAACCAAACCTTCAAATCTGTTTTCCATCTTAAGGTATCTTTTCTCTGAAATATCATGAAATGTTATATCCATTGGTATGATATATTCTAATAAATGCTTTATTACTATGATATATCATTCTCTTTTTTTATCCTTGTATTTCTAATGCATTTCTTCCTTTGCAAGACATATAACCCAAATATTTGTTACAGGACCAATTTTGGTCCTACTTAAATTAATGTAACACTGCCACTAGCTTAGCTGAGAGTGGATTAGCACAACATTAAGCATCTTTGTTCTATCTTTAAAGTCCTAGAAATCACCAGGTTTCAGATTGTTTTCATTTTTATTATTATTATTTGCTACTGGATCACATGTATGTGTTCTTCTACCCTTGCAGATAGAAAGGGATTGGATTCAGTTCTAAAGTACACAGGGACAGGGCTGCCAAAAGCCAGTGGGTCTGCACGTTGTGCTAGACTCCAACTGGCTGCTTAGCTGAAATACCATCCTTTCATGTATTTGATTTGGTGTTGGTGCTTTGACTGATATAGGAACTAAATTAACTACACCTCTTTATGTGACATATTCATGTCATGGTCTTGCCTTCAAACTTGTAGGATGAAAAATGCATCAATAGTTCACTTCTATAGTCACATTTTTTTTTATCAAAGCAGCGCACAGGAGACTGAATAATAACTGCAAGTGAAGAGTGTTACCTGTGCATGAGTTCAGACTTTAATATAACATAAATTATTAAATAGTATTTCTATATAGAATTAGTGGAGCAAACCATCATTCATTTTAAACAAATGTTATTAGCTGCTTTTCTTAAGACCACTGAACAGCTAAAAAATCACGCCAAAGATGATGGAGCAGAGTGGGTAACTGGTTTTGACACACAGAAGCACTGCACCAGTTCTCTGGGGAAGTGTGTTTTTCTTAGCTAGGACAGAAGAAACAGCCTTCTTGCTTTCAGAGTTTCACATTTCAGATTTTAGTTCACTAGGTTGCCTTGAGTTAGCAACCTCACGTTGGAGGTATCCCCTGTGTTCATTTTCTCTTTAAACATTTAGTTGCTTTGTTTGCCCCGAGGAGAGGGCAATGCCAACCTGCTCCTAAGAGATTCTTTAGTTTGTGAGCTCTAAATCCTCGTTGAAAAACAAAATAAATTTAAAGAAGTTACCACCAAACATCTCCAATGATCTGGAATTTTATTCCATCCATATACATGCATAGTAACAACATTTGTTGAGAAATTATTTCTATCAGAAGTAGAACATTATCTTTGTGATCACCAGTTGCAGTATTGCTACTCTTATATTTAAATATATCTTATATATGAATTAGATTCATAATTGCAGCATTGAGTTTAGGGTTTTGTTTTAGACTGTGCCTTTCAAAAGATAAAACTGATTGATATGACCTCATTACTTACAATACTGCTTCCAGTAATTTTGTTCATTCTTTATAAAGTATTGCATTTAACAGCAAAGGTTTAAAAATTGAGACAGAGATGCATCAGCGAAAGAAAATACAAGTACTATACAAGAAAAAAATTGCCATCTTCATTTAACGTACGTTTCAGATTAAGAAAGTGGACAGAAACATACTGCTACATACAAATGCAAAGCCTAATGACTAAGGTACTGTATCTGCTAAAATATAAAGTGCAAACTGAGCCCAATTGTTCAAAAATTGAAATTTTAAGGCGAACTTTACAGCATAGTTGAAACTTTTTTGCAAGTTATATTTTAGCATATACATATATTCCGCAATAGCATATAAGAAAAAAAAATCAGGATACACAAGTGCTTTTGAAGCTATTTCTAAAATGCTTTTCTGTATTGTTTGTGACTATTTTCTTTAAAATCTACTATACAGTGCAAACCATATGTGCTACACAATAACTATACAATAACATTACAAATGACTTTAATATAAAGTTTTTAAATAAAAAATAACATAACTACAGCTATGAATACTGCTGGTAAAATAAATTAATATTTTTGAAAATGGCACCAATAATACACTTTACTAATGGACTGTAATGAAATTACACCTTTAAGTCTTCAACTCAGCAATAGTGAATTATCTCCTGATTGTCCAGATGTAATTCAAACAGCTTTCTTTAGACTGTATGGAACAATATGCTAAACACAGGTACCAAAGTTGACCGATCGTTTCATTTGACATGTTCTGCTGCATGTGATGAGCAATAAAACTTCTTATGAGTTATAAAGTTTGAAAGGTTGTTGAACTGGATGTCACACAGTCGGCAATATTTTCCACTGCTCGGGGCCTGGGTGGAACCATTCACTCCTTTTGCTATACTAGACAACTGTTCCTCTGCCGTAGGGATTGCTGGAGAGACGTTCTCGTTGGCAGGTAAAGGATTCTCAGAGATCCAGGAAGGAGACTTGTGCCCATCTTCATGCGGAGGGTTCTGCGAAATGTTCTCTTGCTGTGGGTTTGCTGCAGGCCTTTCCTCCTGTTTTAGTCCCCCATTAACTATTACCATGCCTCGATTTTTTGGCAATAATGGAAGAGACTCTTTCTTCTGCACGGCACATCCATTTGAAGGTGTCTGGCCTTTAGGAGATTCACTTTCTGTATTTGTGCTTTGATCTAAATCAGTATTATGAATGACGAGAGAACCAGAAATGTAATCACTTGGCTTTATTCCATAGTATGGAGAGAGCTGATCTGCTCCTTTAGCTTTCTTTATTGCTCCAGGGTAAAGGCATTGTGGAAGAAACAAATGTTTGTTTTCTTCTTTTGTAGCAATAAGCTGGGCTGCTTCACTAAAGACTTTGAGTCCTTGAAGTGTTGCTAAGTGTGTTGAAAATAAGTTTCCATTAGGAGAGGGCTGTTTTGAGCTTCCATTTTTCTCACATTTGATTATGCTTCTTTCATAACTGACTTCTGGGCTGTTTCTTTCACTTTCTGGGTTTTGAAACACCTTGCTCTCGAGTTGTCCCAGGTCGTTACGCTGGTGGGCGGTGACAGGGCAAAAATTCTGCTTGTGAGCAAGGTAGTTCTCCACCTTGTTAAAACTGATCTTGCAAACTGTGCACTCATGGTAGTCCAGCAGCCGCTTGGGAGAAGTGGATGTCCTCTCCGACTGGGACAAACATTTCTTACTGAGATCGATTGGCACATCCATCTCCAAGCAAGAAACCGTGGAGTGCGGCGTATCACACTTGGAAACTGGAACACACTTGTTGATAGACAGTGATGTTTCCAGGTGCTTCGAGACTATTCCTGGAAATATGTCACATCGGGGATGGTAACAGTCTCCGAGGCCTTCTGTGGACTCTTGAGTAGAAGTACAAGGGTTGCCAAGATTAGCAACTTCTAGAAACCGCTGTTGAACTAGTGGTGGCCTTTGCTCTTGCTCGGGCAGACACATCTCGTACATCTTCCTTCGCTTCCGCGTACGCATCGTTCTCTGCATGGCAGGCACTTTGTTGGAAGCAGACCTCTTCAGCGGAGGGTCGTGGCGAGTGGCACAGTAATACTGCTTGTGGACCATGTACGTTTCGTGTCTGCTGAAAGTGATATTACAAGCTTCGCATGTGGTCTTAGTGGGATCGCTCTCCCCTTCTACTAAAGGGGTGTTGGGATTCTTCACATCAGAAGGTTTTCCGTTTATCTTCTCATCACCGTTGCTTGCACTGGACAGCTTCTTAGCTTGTGCTGTAAAGTCCTTCTCGTGACTTTTATTGTTTGGCCCAATCAAATCTAAAACATTGGAGGAGTTTATGCACGGTGTCTGCAGAAGCTGATTCTCAGGGTCAGACGTGTGGGGAGTCGTACTCAGGATGTTTATGGAGCTTTGGCCATTACTGGGACTTACAGCTTCTGGCATTTTTTCTGGAACACTGGAAAAATCTGGTGACTTTGCCATCTGCTGCCATCGGCTGCTACAGTAATGCTTTTTGTGTACCAAGTAGTTGTCTAAATTATTGAACGTTATGTTGCACTCAAAGCAAGTAGCCCCTTTTGGCATCAGGGGACTGTAAATTACAGGAGGATAATTGCTACTTCCATGCCTCAGTCTTCGATGGACCAGTTCAGACATTTTGGCTAGTATCTCTGAAGCCTGAGGAACCACAGTGATGTCCTGGGGAAATGCAAACTGGGAAAGAAAAGGTCCCATTGGGAAAGAAGGGCCAATATTGGGCTGAACTGGTGATGAAGCAAGTCTTGGGCTGGACGGTTCAGATTTGATTTTTGTATATGAAAAACTTTGCTTATTTGTTGCAGGCTGCGTTTCTGGCCTCTGGTTTGGAAGGAACAGTGGAGTCTTTTTTTCACATTTATCAAGCTCTGTATCAGAACTTGCATCCTTAGTCTGCATGGTCTTTTGGCTCTGGGGCACGTCATTTCTGCTCAGCATGTCTGCTGCAGTCTGTAAACCTTCTTCATTTCCACTTGGAGAGTGCTCCATGTCACTTTCCCTCTGAATCTTGTTGCCGGAGACGTGTAACTCTTGGTGCTGCAGCAGCTCCCTCTGCGTTTGGAAGCCGAAGTGGCAGTGATTGCATCTAAAGGCAGCTTGAGTAAGATGCGAGAACAGGTGCTGATGGAAGTTAATCACCGAGTCTGCAGTGTAAGTACAAACTGTGCACTTCAAACTAGCACCAGGTGGGAGAAATTCTTCCATTTTCACTCCTGCAGAAAAGAGAAATAAGTAAAAAGTAAAATGCAGGTTAGAGTGACCATTTTTACCCTTCATGAAGAAGGGAGGAGCATCATTTGCAGAGTGTACAAAGCAGTAAGAACTACTAATTTTCTGTTTTCTCCCACATATAATATCTGTAGGCAGCTACTGCTATCACACACCTTTTCCTTATGTAATCATAATGTGTCTCCCTACCTAGTACAGTACAGTCATTGCTCAAATAGAAAACGTGTTTCGTGGTATTTTGAAGCTGAAAATACCTGAAAAGAGAGAAGTTGTCTCTTACGGCAATACTGATTCTGATTATTTCATAGATCATAAGAACTGAAAAATAAACACTAGGGATGATATTTTAAATCTAAATCAAACACGGGCGGTTGTTTTGCCTACCCCCACACATACTCCTTGGTCACTTTTTACCAGGTTTGTGGTAATGGGACAATATAAAGCTGTAAGAATATTGTGGCTCAATCTGTGGGAAGTCATTCTGTCAGGCTTGGAGGCCCTCACTTCACTCCTAGTGTCTGTCAATCTCTCATTTGTGAGACACATTTAGAATTTGAACTACTCTGGGCCTCAGAAGCCAGAACTGAGCAGGAGAGATATATACCACTTTAATAAGCACTTTTTCCCTGTGAGGCATTCTTTTTTTCCTCCAGGAGAGCAATTAGAGGCTTTAACTCCTCCGCTGCCACAAGATGGAGTTTCATATACTGCTGCATCCATGATGTGATAGTGGAGTGTCAGTACTGACTCTCCACCTAAATGCACCGAAATTCCTAGCTCCAGTAATGTAGGTCTGATAGAGCCTCCAGCTGGAGCTGTTAACAGAAGCTCAAGCAAACATGGCATGAGGTTACAGGGAATCTGGAGGAGGAAATTTTCAGTCTTGTTGCAAATTTTTTTTTTTTTTAATAATCTGCCTAGAAGAATTTAAGATTGATCAGATGTGAAAAAAACACACCTATGATTCAAATGACTAATTTATGTCTAAAAAGGAGGGGAAGAGGTTTAGTCTTAGATTTAGTATATCCTTAAAATTTTTACTTTAAAATCAGCACAGCATATTTCTGGGTTTCTCAAGGATGGCAGATTTTAAACTCTAGACTGAAAGACTCTATGATCACTTTGCAAGGCAAGAGAGACAGAAAATGGCTATAGTCAGAGTATAGTTAGAGTTAAGACCTTGAAGCACCAAAAAGTCTGGAAAGGAATAGCTGACAAGGTCCAAAAGGAATGATTAGTTGTTGTCAATGTTGTTTACTTGTTGAAGTTCCTCTTGCAACACACTCCTCCTCCCAGCCCTACTCAACACCTCCCATGCAATTCATAAAAAGACCAAATAAATTACCCAAGTCTGTGACTTCTATGAGATAAATGCACTGATTAGCAATGTCTAAAGACAGACTGGGGAGAGCATCTCTTTTTAGCTTTCAGGTTAAATACGAATGTTTCTACATTGTGCCACAGTTGAGATGGTAGGGAAAGTTTACTAACTTTTGGGTGCTCAGACATGTCTTTTGACATCCTTTATCCAGCTCACTCTGTGCTTTTTTTTCTTCTCAAACAAAGAAATTAGCCATTTAGATTTGTAATTGCTGCCTAAATATCCTGCCTAAATATCAGAGAAACGTTTTTCACTTCACCACATCCACAGAACTGATTCCCTTTTCCTCTTCCTTTTTCACACTGCCACTGAAACAAGCATACACTGAATAAAGCATACATCGGTGATCTTGAGAGACCACTTATCTAACTGGAAGCCCATGTTTCCTTCCAACATGGTTCTACACACTAAATAGACAACCTACCCATATGACTGATACAGCAGTCTTGCTTATTTGCAGATTTTGTGTGCTAACAGAGAATCCAAAGCAGAATGTTCTGCAAACTCATTACCTGTCAGTTCTGACCTAATTCAAAACAAATTTAAATAGTAAACTCACAGGATCTTCAGGGAAAAAGATAAAATCCCTGCTAAAGCCCAGATTTTTAAATCCCTCTTTCCATATTCTTTTTTTTTTTTAGTCATTATTAGTCATTTTAAGTCATTGAATTTAGTCATTTTAGTCATTTTTAGTCATTTTTTTTTTAAAGGAAAGGGAAATACTATCCTTTTCCTTTTATACCCTACCCCACTTTATAAAGAAGGAAAAGAACATTTAGAAGGTATAGAACAAGTAGCTTGTAATAGGTGCACAAAGAGCTCCTAATTCAACTCTTGAAAGTCTCCTGCCTTAAAATTAAAAACCTTCTCCATGACCCTAAGATTCTGTATTGCGAAGACTTGGTCTTTGAGGGTGTGTCTTTCTCCAAGGAGTGTCCAAGAGGGCAGATAAACATTGTGCTCTAGGAGACTTTACGAGAAGTCTCTAGGAGAGAGTTGGCTCTAGAAGTTTGGTGGGCAAAATGCTGATGTAATTGAGACACCAAGGAGCAGTCTAATGTGTCTGGACTCATGAACATATCCTCACCAGTAAATAAACAAATGCCACCTGTATGTGTGAATATGCTTTTTAAGAGAGAGATAGAGACAGCATTCAAATAAAGGTAAGAGATTACAGAAATATCACTGCTTATATGAGAGAGGTGGAATATTCGTCAGAAACTCTTGGCATCTTAGTAGTATATACACCCAATGCTTGCATGTATTTGAGAAGACACTGATCCACTGTTTACAGTGATTAAACCTTAGAAGGTGATACAGAAAAATACGTGGTACTTACCACTGTGAGAATTTAGGTGCATTTCCAGAGCTCTTGCATTCGAAAAACTTTTGGTACACTGAGGAAAGGGGCAGACACTGGATATCTGCTGAGCACTGTCTTCATTTTCCTCTGACAGCTGAGGCCCCTCTCTTTGCCTCCCACTGCAGTAGTACATGAGGTGGGCTTGCAAATTCCTCTCACTTCGGTACCAAATGCCACAGGATTTGCAGGGGAATATGTCCTCTACAAGCAAATATAACCAGGTGCAGTTAGCCACAGTGCATTCAATGCCAACCAATTAACACCGTAGGATTAATTCCCTTCATTTCCCTATTAAAGGCCTGCTTATTTAACAAACTGCTGAAATTTGAGCCACAGGTTTATTAAAATGTCACTTGCAAGAGAGACCAAATGTGCGAGACCACAGTGTCTTTTAAATGGGAATTCAAAAAATAGTCTGCTTTAAAAAGAAAAAAAAAGGCTGTTAAGTTTCAGCCTAATACATTACTATTTAAAAATAAAATAAGATTAATTATCTGTGATGAATATGCAGCAGTAAATTTAATTAATTAGATTATTTACATTTAATTGTTTAAATAGCTATATTTCAAACACATCACTCTTCAAAAGATGACATATTTCAATCATGCTTTTTTTTTTTAATGTGTACATACTTCTTCCTGCTATTGGGCCTTGGAATTTTTGAGTGCTAATTGCTTATCATTCTGAAAAAATGATTTCAAGTTTAAGCACAACTTTATGCCATAGTATAGCTGTAGCACAAGTTACACCATAAAATGCTGTTGCACTGATATCCAAGAGGTCAAACTAGATCAACTTTAGATCTTATGTTATAGAAATTAATGTTATACTGACAAAATTGCTTATTCCTTGGGTTCTTGTTGTTATTAATGCCAACAGTTAAAAGTTCTTTTTTGTCCTGTTACTGTTGATAAATCATTGCTGTTTCACTTTTCTCTACACAGAAGGGACATTTATTAAGAATACTACATTTTTTCATTGTCTTTTATCCCAAAATGTCAGAATCCCGAGGGAAAAACAATGGACAGGTTGCACAGAGTGCTTCCCAGGAGCAGAGGGAATAGAAATTTTGATCATAGACTGATGGCTACATCCTTTACTCACTGAAGAGTAATATTGAATACTGTGTGAATACTGTGTGAATACAAAACAGATTGATATTTGGTTGCTAATACCCTGTCAGAAGGATGACTACACAGTATATTTTATGGTTTTTTTTTTTATTATTATTTTTATTTTTGAGGGCTGAACTTGTTACCCCATCAATAAGAACAGGGAAGAAATCCTGGCCCTTTTGGATATGTCTATACCAGTTAATTAAATAGTGACAGGGTCTGGATGGGAACACTGAAACTTAGCTCAGTTGTTAAAGCACCAGAATAGCCCCTTGCACATTTGTGGCTTAAATCAATTAAAACTTTCGCTATTTCTGAATACAAGAGTTCAAGAGCTACCATAGGGTTGGGATCATTTCCTACGACTAGTTTGGGTGCTTTTGAGGCTAAGAAAGCATAAAAGTGAGAGGAGAGGAGGTCTTTGCCAGCTGGGCCTCAGGGTAAGAGAGCAGGTCACTGCAGTCAACAGCAAAACACAGCTGTCTTTGTCACCACTGGATCTCTATTGACTTCAAAAAGACAGAACCTGACCGGGGAAAATTTAAGCCTCAGATTCATAGCAATATTTTCAAATAAAACTAGCTATTCTGATTGTTAGACTTGACCAAAGGTTGATTGCTCTGAAAATTCCTTGTTTCCTTAACACTTGGAAGTCTTCACGTTTATCTATTAAGGCATGTGTAGCTGATGATGCAATTCATTATTATTCATAACTGTTTATGCTCAAATATTGATGTGTATAGCACAACAGTTCTGTTGCAGTTCCTATGGGTGCACAAAGTTGAAGAATCCAGCCCAGTGAAAGGCACAAGTCTTTTACTCATTAAATATCTGCAAGTGCAGCCAAAATTTACATTGCTTAGTTTGCTGTTCTAATTGCATTACTAATGCTTGTCTATTTTTCTGTTCATTAATTTACATAAGATTCTTTCACCACTAACAGTTCCTGTTTTTCTCTCTGCCACTGAATAATTGTGAGTGAACTTAAAAGATACAAACATTTAATGGAGTAGTTACTATTCCAAGACATACTACTATTAAAAGCAAAACTGATAAAGAGGACAGCATTTGGAACGTCCATCTCCTGCTAAAAACTGACATTTTAGCATTTGTTTTTGGTTTTAATTTGTTTGAAAAAAGTTGAACTATTGAGGTTTCATTAGAAGAGAAAATCCAAGTCAGTAGGAGGAAAATTTGAAACACGGGCAAGCATGTCCCATTTGAATGCATTCGACTACATTCCATCACAAAATTGAGCTTTCCTATTATCTTAATGAACTTGACTTCCAGCCATCTGTATTTCCTAGGGGCTATATTGCCTGGCCAGACTGTAGCTCCAGTTATGCACACTGAATATGTGACTCCCATTATATGCTACACAGAGAAAAAGCATCTGAGTAGTTTTGCACTGTAGGAGGATGCAGTTCCAGGGAGAATAATGTATAGGAAACAAGTCTGAAACTATTACTTAGGTAAGGCAATGAAACAGATAAAGCCACTTTAAGTTAACGTTTTAATTGTTTCCAAGTAAAATGGTTCTATCTGTTTCAATGGATGGTTTCAAAATGTTTTAATGGATCGGTTCAGAAAATGAAATATTTAAGTTCAGGCTAAATGAACCAAAAACGATGTACTGAATTTTGATATTATTAGCAAGATAAGTAAGAAATATTTAAAAAATCCTACAAAATTTGATTTGCCCCAAAGTCTTTTCTTTTCTTTCTTTTTTTTCTTTTCTTTTTTTTTTTTT
>JAVCKT010037413.1:0-20781 GCA_032273925.1 Rhynchotus rufescens | reverse complement strand
AGAGAAGGAGACTCCACAACCTCCCTGGGCAGCCTGTTCCACTGCTCTGTCACCCTCACAGTGAAGAAGTTCTTCCTCACCTGGAGATGGAACTTCCTGTGTTTCAGCTTATGCCCATTTCCCCTTACCCTTTCGCTGGCCAAAGAAAGAATATCTATAGAAAGAATATCTATAGAAAGAATGTTTCACCACCCTTTCTACCCACTTTATTCTTCTCCCTTATGATGTTTAAACAGTTATAAAAACAATATTATTCTTTCGAGAAGAGAAAGGTAATAACAGCAGATCAGTTCTCCCACTTCCTGGTTCTGTTCCCTAATCACAGAGATGGTGATTAAAATGGGAATACCTCTTCCTTTCTCATTTGTTAATCTAATTCAAAAAAATTATTTTCCTCTCTGTTCCCCACAAGGGAAGGAAACTACTTAGTTTCTTAATCAAAGGAGGAAAACAGAGGCAGGAACAAATCTGTGTTTAGGAAATTTTAGGTCATTAGGTTGTAGTGAAAGAAGTGAGATATTTAGAAAATCTCTGGTTAGTTTGGAAAACTTTCCCTCCATGTTTTTGTGAGCCTGCTTTGCTCCACTGACTGATTGAGTGTCAATATCTACTCTGAAGGTCTGATCTGCTCTTTATGGAGTGGCTAGTATCCTCTTCATTGTTGATACAAAAAAAAATGCTATAAATCAAAATTGAATAATTCATTTTAGCGAAATGAGAAGTGGATCTTCAAACTAGAAATCATTTAAAATTTATAATTGACAATCAGAATTTAGTTCTAATAATATTTAGCCATTTAGTTTTCTGAGAATGAGATGATATGATTTATTTTTTATCATCCTTCGAGAAAAATTTCTTACGGGTGTCCCTCTTTTTTTTTTTTTAAAGACTTTTATCTTACAGCCAATGTGATCAAAATCGATTTTATTCAACCTACTTGACTCTATTTTGAAGTAATTTTTAAGCAGGATACTGTTCTTTGACGATACAATGCTAACTCCTTTAGAAATAAAGATAAAAAGAGTAAGACAATCTTGGCATTGATTCTCTTGAAGTGCAAAGGCACTATATCATTTGACAATCATCTCCATTACTTGCAGAATATACTTTCTTATTTGTGATTGAGTTTTATAGGGAATTTATCAGATCAAATTTCTCTGAAAAGTTCATGTCAACAGCTAAAGCTTTCCGCTTAGTTTACTCTGATCCACTGGGACTGCAGTACTGCATGAAACATGTGAAAGCCTTTAGTGCAACAACGAACTTCATTATTGATGTGGGAAATACAAATGCTGGATTTGACACATTACCCAAAAACATAGGCCACTCAACCTCTAGTTTACAACAAATAAAGACATTGATTCCTTTTAGCTGTTCAATTTCTTTGAAGAGCACCTCCCAAAGATAAGGAAATATAGTTCTTTCTCTTCAATCACTATTAATTCACTGGACTATTAGTCAAAATCATTACATAGGTAATTATCATTACCCTCACTTTTGTAAAGTGATAACTCTTCTGAACTAATTATTTTCCATATTATATTGCCTCATCAAAAATTCTATTATTTTCATATGATTTAGATTTCTATTGCATTGATAAACATGGTTCTTTACACTCACGTGTAAAGATCCCAAACATAGTTAAATCTTTCTTCCTTCCAATAGCTGCATCATTACAAAACCAATGTTACATTCTTATATAATACAGTTTAAATACATTTTCCCTATAAGGACAAAACAAACAAACAGCAAAAACAATCAAACAATAACAACAACAGAGTTTCTGAAACTAACATATCTACAAAAGGAATTCATCCTATTATCCTTACTTTGAGTGGCTTATGTTTAATGTTCTTTTATTCTTCTCTTGATTTGAGGACATGAAGACTCTGATACCTTTCTTTGCGGTTTACCCCTAGAGCTATTACTCATCTTCTGTCTTAAATAGCTATTTCTTACGTCATTTTCTAATAAGCAAATATCTCTTTGAGTCACTCAAATAAATACTACTGAAAAACTAAGTGTATGCTTGTGACAACCTTCTCCATACAAGATTTTTCAGACCTCTTTGCATTTCTAATCGCCTCATCAACTTTAATGGTGTGTTTGGTTAAAAAAGGCAACCACGGTGTTGCATGCTGATACTATGAAATGTATTAACACTTCAAACTGAGCAGAGCGTGCCTCTGAACACACCACAGCTGACTGCTCAAATAGTACAAGGACTAATGGACTACAATGAGCAGGTATCACAGCATGTTAATCTCAGTGTAAAATAGATTTGAGTTTAAGTAATGATGCTCCCACTTGGACCAGATTCCAAAATTAGTGCAGAAAGCAAGCAAGCTTTCTGATCTGCTGCCAGGTCGCCAGGCACTGCCTTGAACAGATGCTCCCTATGGAATTTATTGTATGAAAGAAGAAACACCAGCTAATCTGATTTGCAAGGTTATGCATAATATTTCTGCACCACAGATTTCCAATTTGTAATAAGCAAACAGCTCTAATTCTCCAATAAATATGTTGAAAAGATTTGCACTGTGCTTTGTTGGTATGTATAGGAAGGGCTGCTTTGCACAGCTCCTTATCCTCATAGCATGTGAAATGATTTGTAATTCTGAAAGGTACATGAATAATGTGAGTAATTTTAACCAGCGGCTGCAATAAGCTTTATAAATTAGGTTCATAAGTAAGAATAATATTAATGAGGCCAGCAAGTGAAGAACTTCTGCAGTGATACCTGTTTGCTCTGAAGTGATAAGGTGCGTGTGTTTCTGCATGTTTGTGCACAAGCTAGCTCATGCTGATTTGACAGCTTATCATCGTTATCTATTGCAGTATTAGTAATACTTATTTTGCTTTGGACCTGCATTAAATTGCCTTGGTTCCTGCATTAAATTTAATTGTGTTATGCTGATTTCCTCTCAGTATAAGCAGTTTAAAACAACAAATCCTGATGGAAATTGTGCAAACAAAATAGAGTTGGGCTTACTTTGTTCCTGAAGCACAAGGAGAAAAAAAAAAATCTACATTTTTTTTTCACCAAGGAACTACATAATTTACAGTGGTTCTTTTTCTTCACATGCACTAAATACTATTTTTTTGCCCCATTTTGAAAGCAATACTTAATAATGTGACAACATTATTTTCTGAACAATCTCCAATCCAAACCAGATTTTATTCAGTCTTCTGTCTCCTTTGGAAAGCTTATATATTAAAATTCCCTGTGACATTTCAAAGCTGATTTCCAGAATCTGAAGGTTTTAAAGAGAAAAAGACCCATCACAATCAGCTTGTTGACATCTTATATAACTTCAACAACAGAGTTTTATGGATCTGATCAGGAAAATTCCAATCCAGATCTGAAAACATTGAAATGTAATGTTTTTTTTTTTTTCCTCAAAGTTCTAATAATATCAGTTTCCTAGATATGTGTGCAACTTAACATCGTGTTTCTAACCAAATGTCCATGTAACACCAGGAGGATGTCTGGCAGAATGTCTTGCCTCGCCTTGTCACTGCAAGGCTGCAGAAGGCACAGTTGCTTAAACACGACACGGCAGTTCTTCACCTTCCCCTAAGCCATAAGATCTGAGTTAATAAAGGTGAGAAGATGGCAAAGGTGTCATAAGCATTCTGTGCTACTCTTAAAAAGAAATAAAATTTAAAAAAATAAATATAAAGTAATTAGCAAGGGAAAAATGAGGGTAAAAATCAGAATTTTAGAACCTTGAGCACTCTGTCTGTTGTCAATCAGAGCTGTTTTGTTGTTGTTTGCTTCACTGTAGTGCACAGAAGGCAGGATCTAGGCTCATGATCCATTGTTCTAACCACAGAGAATACCAATGAAGGACATATTTTCAGTCTCAGACTGTTCCCTACACAATATGATAGAAAGATGCAAGAGTTGGAAAACAGGAAAAACAGTTGGAAGGAGCAAGATAATAAAAAATAAAATAGACATTTTACACCAAAATCTGCATATCAATGCTTCTTTATTTATTTATTTTCTTCCAAAAACTGAAAAGGGAAAGAGCCACAGTATGCTGGTGGGTGGAAGAAAAAACAAGGTATGACAGAGTTGTTTGTCTTGAAGATATGCTGGCAGTCGGCACAGTACAGTGTGTTATACATCTACATAATAACTGTTCCGAATGTTTCCATTGCCCAGTGAAAGGGCTATAAGGGAAATGGTTGCAAAAGAAAAAAAGATGAAGCACAATTTTAAAAATAAGCTATGTCTCACTGTTCAATACTTCTGACCAGGTTTTCTCTGAAGTCAAGAGCAAAAGTCACTTTAGTACAGCACTGTGTCTACTACTTTGGTTAGTTCTTGGCAGTGCTATGAAAACATTGAATGGCTCAGGAAAATCATTAAACTTTCTTACTTTACAGAAATGCAACCTGTCAGTAGTCCAGATACTGTGGAAGATAGCAAATGAAAATGTTTTAGATGTCGGACATAGTTACTGGACCTTTAGCTGGCAACTGTAGTGCTGTGATGTCCCTTCATAAAAGGAAGACAGTATATCTAAAATATTTGCCCTAAGGCATAGTGAAAGGCATTGCCCGAAGGCATTCAGTGTCTGGAGTGGGAAGAGAACTGTTTTCAGGTCACTCAGGGTCTTTTTCTTCCTTTCTCTTCATCCTTGAACTTCCTTCCTTCTCTTCATCCTTAAACTTCAAATTGTGCTCTTCATTTTTGTTATAACCTTAGCATTGGCCAGGAATTGTTCATCTAAATAAAGCTACTGTTGAAAATCTGGTCTCCAGAATCTAGTCTATATGGAGAAATGAAGTTATGAGGCAACTCTATTACCACTTTATTGAGGGGCATGAAAAATTTCTTTTTAATTTGGAGTAGACTACGGACATATCCAAACCTATTAGTATTTTCCTATTTTTCATCCTTATCCAAGTTGAAAAGTTGATGGAATTATGGCCCAGCTCCATTTATTTAATATCCTTTAGCAATCTTTGGTCCTTGTTTTTTTTTTTTTTTTTTTTTGCGAACATCAGAATATCTTTAAAAGGAAACCCAATAAAGCTATCAGAATAAAATTAGACAGATCTTTGCTCTGTCAGTGTCTTAGTAAAAATTAGATAAATCTTTGAGAATGATCATTCACACAAGCTACCTAACAGTACTGCCAAGACCAGTGTAACATAATATTTAGCATTTTCAGGAGCCAAGAAACACATTGTCTGAGAGTAACTTTTTACAAATATGTTAAAATTCATATTTATAATGTTTTTATTCAAAACCTAAGCACACATTGTGACAAAAATGTACAATATGAAGAGTTTTTTTCCCACAGATTTTCTTATTAGACAATTTGTGAGGAAAAAAAAAAGACACGTATTATTGTTCCATTTCTTCCTATGTAGACAAGAAACCCTTTCCCCTATATCTTTGCTGACCTGTGGCTTTTTATGGCAGCAAAAATCTGGTCATTAATATGCATCAGACATACGTAGTTATTCAAAAATGGAGCAGCACATGATTAGTCTATTCATACAGCACCATGAAAAGCAAAGCACAGCATTATGGTTTCAGAAACTGAGAACCATCAGCAGTGAATTTCTGCTCATTATTCAGGTGATGTACATCTGGCCCTCAAGTGCCCTTCCAAAATATCAATTACAATAAGGCTTAAATAATTAATCAATCTGTCAGCTATATAATGCATATGAAACTAAAATGTTTTGCGGCACAAGAGAGGGAAAGAGAAATGCTTGAATAATAGCCTAAGGGCTAAACTAACAGGAACTGCTAAAAACACACAATTTTGTAAGCATTACCTAGTTCCAAATTTGTTTTAGCAGGAGAAAACTACTGCCTGTAAAAGGGAGAGTATTTGTCAGTAACCTTGCAGATAGAGCTCTTAGCAACAGGTTTCCTATCCTGACACTTAACTTCATTTACTTTGAAATGAATAGTAGTGAAAAACCTTCTTCTTTTAGTTGGTTATGGAACTGCTGAGCCTCTGATATAACGTGTTAATGATAAAACTCTTGGTGAACGTTACGAGGGGACACAGCCATAGACACCAGATGGAAAAAAGAGTGATTACCTTTAGCCTCTTTAGAAAATTTATATAAGAATCTCTAAAAATCAGAGTAGGTCCTACCTGCAAGCACAATTGAATATATCTAGAAAATGAGGCAGTCTGATGAAACCGGGATTGCTTTTCTTACATGGTTAGTAAACATGTAGTTGTATTTAACAATGTCTTTGGAATTTAACTAGCCAACTAACTTAGAAAAAAAAAAACAGCCTTAAAGAGAAATAACTTTTTGTATTGCTTAATGACCCTTTTTTTTTTTTATTCTCTTACAATTATATGTAGGAGAATATATATGAAAATAGTCAGCTATGATAATTTGAATGATCTAATATTTCAATATGTAATTCAATAATAATTATTATAATAATAATTAATAATAATAATTCAAATAATATATTATAATTCAAATAATATAATATAATTCAATAATATAATATAATTCAATAATATAATAATAATTCAAATACCTACTGCATATTTTTTGCAGTGTATGGTGCCTAGATTTCCCCACTCTTGACAAAGTTCACCAAAGTCTCAGTAAACTTGGAACTGAAGCTGAAATATGCACTTTTTCTTAAATCCTGCATTTCCACTGCATTAAGGTAAGCATTTTGAGATTTTGCTAAGTGAAGAGACCTGAGAAACTACTGGGTATCACACGAGAAACTGATGGTGTGACAGCAAACATTGTGAGAAGCTGACAAAACTCTTAAAGCCATGAGTGATGCCCATATTTCATAGGCCGTGGTGGGGGAGAGTTATGTGAGATGGCCAAACCTCACAAATACCAAGTGTTTTGGGAGAAGATAAATGCAGAGAAAGGCAGGGAACTGGGTGGGAGAAGTGCAAACATGGGGAAATAAAAAGAGAAGGAGATAGATGTTGCCAACTCTGTGCCAACTGCAAGGAAGCAGCCAGTCAGTGAATTGTCACAGTGAGCCCCTTGTCCGTGCTATCTTCCACCCAAGTCTTTCTTTCAACCATTTTTCCTACCCTCTACTCTGGGTATGAGGTGACAAGGTCTTATTGAAAAAGGCCTAGTTCCAGTGAGTATGATATGCATCTAACTTGAAACCTAGAATATGTTCTTAACTAGTATATTATTCCGCATTAAAAATCTTTGTGACCTTTCGAGTTGTTATTTTGCTTTGTAAAGCATAAGTGTTAGTATACATTGAAAATACTGTACATTTTAGTCTGAACATATCAGAGAACTCTAAAATGGCTAATGAAATTGTATGCAATAAACTAATTAATGGCAATAAACTCAGTGAATGCCATTCTGAAGCACTTTCTTGATTTTCCAGACAAGTAAATTGAGGCAGAAAAAATCTTTCTAGGAAATGTCAAGAGACAACAATTCCTGATCCTGTTCATGGCATTGTGAAGGGTTATTGAACAGTCTTAAGCACTTCAACACCTTACAGAAATTCATCATTAGATAGTCCATACTGAAGTTCCAAATATGAGTTCCTCTATCCTCCAAAGTATCATATTTTTTTTCAAGATGCTTATAGCAAGCTTTCTGTCATGTGTGATATGACTCAAGTTGTACCAGTTTGTGGCAGAGCAGGGCAGAAAGACAAGGTTTTCTTTATTACAATCTTAGGCAAAATTAAATTTAATCTCAAGAATTATTCCTGGGTTTAGCATGAAATTATAAGTTAAAATTCCATTTAGGAAGTCTGAACTCTGCTTTATGCAGAAGTCCTGTAGAATGCATACACACACACACATGCATGTATGTCTAGGGATAAACACAGGCTAAAGATGAGTACATATTTCCAGGCTGCATATATCTCTGTTACAAATGGGAAGTTTTCCATTTAAGACAGTTAAACCATGTAAACTTTTGACTATGCTTTTAATTAAATTTATTTCACATGCATCATATGGAGGCCCAGATAAATAATCTTTTCACAGCCATGTAGAACTTCACAATGGAAGAGACTGTAGTAGACTATAAAAGTTTTATTCACTAAATATGTGCCTTTCTCAGTTTTCACAGACCTTATTAATTGCTCACCTCCTTAACAGCAAGTAGACCACTATAACAGACCACAAAATAAATTCAGGATACACTTTCAGCATTCACATTGAATGAGCTGCTTTGCATTAGTGCGTCAGTGAATCTTAGGTGTTATTTGAGCTCAGCTTTTGTGGCTGCCTATGCCTTTACTCTGTTATTTATTAATATGCATTGGCAGGAGTCACCATCTCAGATATTGTGAGTTTCATTTCAGAACAGCTGCCAAGATAATACATCTTAGTCTGAGGGCATTTCATTGATGTGGACATAGCGTCCTCAGGGGAGTCTCTTCAGCAGCGAGGATGGTTATTCATGCAGACATGTATCTATCACAGCTAAATGTATCTCTTCCTTTCTGCCGTTGCAAAGATTTAGAAAGGTTGACATTTTCCAATAAAATTTCTGCGTATCATATGAAGATGGATTCTGGAAGGGCAGCTAGCCTTTTATGAATCCAAAACAATACATTCTGCAGCAGAATTTAAAAATATAAAACAGCAAACCAATGATTTAGGTAATTATAGAACATTTCAGTAAAGCCAGTGAGTTTATTTATTTTCTTATTTAAAGACATACTTAAAAACATCTTCCACTGATTCTATTTAACTTCTTTTTTGGTTATTTCCTTTCCAAGGTTGTTTTCATCTTCTCCTCGCCTACTCTATGATTTGTCATTGCATACTGAAACAATAGCTTCAGCTCTGACCAACAAGTGATGTTAACCTCCTTCTCCTCCCTGTGACATTTTTAAACAGACACCCTTCTGGTCTATCGCACCTGGGAGAAGTGCTTCATAAGCATCTTCAAAGCCACTTGACTATTCTCCTAAAATCTGTACTTGACTGTTTGTCAGAGTGGTAAAAATATGATACTGCCTATAATGTTGACAATCCCATCTTCCTTGTATTTGTATGCATGTTTTATACTAAGATTTTACCTGGATTATAATATAAACTTGTTATTCAAGGACCAGAACCTTATTTGCTCCCAGCTGAAAGCCTGCATTGCCATTGGAGCAGGTTGTCTCCCATCTGCCCATCTGCAATTTGTAGTCATTTTTTTTCAGTCCTTTTCTTTTTTCTTTTTTTTTTTTAGTCTTTCATTGCTTAACATGAAAAACATGAAAAGAAGAGGAAAGAGCGCTGTCAGGCTCCTGAATGACGAGGTGACAAGGACATGTTTGTTAAGATAAGAATAGATCCCAGAACAGCTGCTATGATACTAAACAAATTGGAAAAAGAAAGAAAGAAAAAAAAATGAGAATGCCTTTGCCTATGTTATGTATTCTCATAATTTCAGTGGAAAAGGCAGGCCTTGAACTGGCCTCCAGACAAGTCGGTCAGCAGCAAAAAGAGTGTCAGCAAAACAGGAGGACTTTCCTCAGTATTTCATCTCCCAGAAGGTATAGGCGGATCATCTACATGACTGGATTGCCTTCTCCCTCAATTAAGAGTCTAGCAGTCTGAGTGTGCAAAATTTTGGAGATTCTGTGCCCAATTATGAAATTTATATTATTAAGACTGAACTCTACACTTAGATGACTATTTTTAGTTCTATGTTTGTACATCTTCTAGCAGCACTGGGCTCTGATAGAAAGAACAGTGACATATAAATAAATGAAACATTTGTACTATAAGCAAGTCATCTTTATGTTTCACTATACGACCAGCCAAAGCCACGGCCAATGATGATTCCAGGAAATAACATAATGAAATATTTAATACTTCACTGGAAGAACAGCCAAAATATGTAAATACAAACCAAATGATCATTTATGTGTTCCCACTGAGCAAAGTAGTCCATTTTCACCTTTTGAAATGCTTTTAAACATAAATTGATTATAAGAAAAATGGCTTGAATTGTATGCAAATGGATGTCATATTTCAAGTTGTTTAATCATTTTCTGCTTATGAGCACAACATAAATCGCATGGCCCTATATTTTCACCCAATTGCATAACTAAAACTATACAAAAATATGCCTCTGGCATATTATTTGGGATACAATTGGCAGAACTTTTCAGGATTTGTGACAAGTTTCATGAACTGACAGATGTCAAAACCTATTTTAAAAAGAGTGATATGATCTCATAAATAATTGACCTGAGCTGGTCACATATTCACAAAAATATTTCAAAATCAAACTTCTATAAATAATTTATGATTTCTTTTCAATATTCTCTACAAAGAGATAGCCACTTTCCAAACACACAAGGAAGTTATTCTGAGTTCAAAATTTAGGATGGATTTCTATCAGGTGTGTAATTTGTAAAAAGCATAACTAAATAGAGCTTCACTCTGTTAGGAGTTATATAAATTTTTTTCCAAAAGATAAATAATTTTGAACCTGACTAGACCCTTCATTGCTGTAAAAGAGTTTTCATAGACATGTATTCAAAGGCAATTACAGAAAAGTCTGAAGCATTTTATCTTTCTTGTTTTATTAACTTCCTTTTGATATTCAAATGCTTGTTTCAAAAATTTATCAAGAGATTTAGAGTTGGTAATCTACATGCAATGAGATTTTGCAGATTTGCCAGAGTATTGACTTTGAGTCTTCTTTGGGGAAGGAGATTTGGGTGCTTTGCCACCAGCAAACAGAAATAACGCCACATGGCTTAGTTGCTATGCGATTTATATATCCTTCAGAATGATGAAGGCAAATGGGCAAAAACTGAAACAGATGGAAATGGTCAAAGAAAGTACAGATGGCCATAGGATTTACTGTGACTGTAAGCTCTTATAATAGGATAAAATTCACTGAACAGAACATCAGAGAAATAGTGAGTATATGAGATAGGCTGGATGACATCTAAAAAGACCAAAGAGATTTTTAAAACCTCAGAACCTGAAATAATTAGCAAAGTTTAAGTGCTGGAGAATAGACAAGCATAAGAAGGGTGATGTCAGCATCAAAAAATTAACAGGTGATATGAAACTGAGACAAGAGAAGAACATATGTGTGATCTGGAGAGTGGTCAAGAATAGGAATCTGTCTCATAACCAGGAACATGAACTCTGGTTCACACACACTCTGGTTCACCACATCAAAAATCAAAACCCATTTGGTGATTGCTAGGATACGTCTGGTCTACCGCTTTTTTCTTGGCAGCTCCTTGTTTCTTCCTACCTGCAGAGAGGGGATGTTTTGAATGTAGGCTGCTACTGCATCTACACAACAGAAGCAAAACATTTAACATGTTTCCTCTCATATATGTGCAGACTGGGAAAAAAACATAAATTACTTCCGAGTTAAAATAGTCTCCCAATGGACATCCCAAAATTATCGTCTTGCCTGAATGGCTGGCAAGAGTGGACAGTTTTAAGACATAAACTATGATTTGAATTGATAGCAACAGTAAGAACTATGCTATGAACTGACTTCAACACCATGTCTTTTTTTTCTTTAAAATGAAAAGTCATTCATTATGATTATGATCTCCTTGTCTGGAGTCAAATCCAAAACCTGTAAAGTACTCATAGGGCTACAACTCAGTTGTCTTTATTGGAACTGACAGAAAATTTTACATGAAAAACTGATGAGTCTGAAATTATATTTAGAAAAAAATAAAAATGAGAAAAAATAAAAATATTTTTTTCATCAAAACATTCATTCTGATATTTTTGTAATGTAATTTCAATGTCCAGTTTGAGATACAAATTTATAAAATAATACCTATATTTTACATTATCATAGAATAGAAACTGTGAGCAGTGTGATCAATTTTGAGTAATCCAATATCAATTATATTTTTTAAAAAAATTCATTCTTTCTGGAATGAAAATAAATGTCCAGATTGGAAAAAAAACGGAATTTGTTTTTCATGTGAATTATCAATTTTATTGATATCACTGAACTAATGAAGTGTATAATCACTTTATTATAATTGCATCTCTTCTACTACAGTGTCTTTGGTGGATCAGTCAGCTAACCACCAACATCATCCTGATTAGCCTCATATTTATTGCAAATATCATGCAGGAAATCAAGAGTGATCTCCTACCTAAGTAATGCTATGATCTCATATTCTTATCCTTTTCTATCTTCCTTCCTAATTTTTTTAGACATTTGCTCTAAACCACTTCATAAATCATTTGTTCTTGTGATACATAGACCAGGTAGCACAGAACTCTATGCAGAGATCTTGGAGATACTGCATCATAGTTAATAGACAGTAATCACCAGGAGAGCTAGTTTACAAGAGATAAATAATGAAGGTTTGCACAGGTCACAAATACCCATGTGCAATTTATCAACAAAATCATATTATTATTCATCCACCTTTTTAATGTATTTGCAGTCAGTCTTTTGCCAAGGTATGAAAATATGAAATGCTGCATTCCAAAATACATATTTAAGAGGAAAATTCATTAGATGAAACTAAATTTTGGGAGATAATTAAAGGCCTTTTTTTTTTTTTTTTCAAATAATAACATTGAGTAGGCATAGTTTTGATTCCCTTGACTGATCATGGTATTAGAGCAAGGAGTAAAGGAAACATTACTATGCAATTTGCAATTTGCAATTTATTTTATTTTATTTTTAAAATAGCTATATTGAAAGAGTCTATGAGAGGTGACAAAGGATACAGGTAAAACCCATTCATTTCTGAGAGTAACTGTGTGGGCTATGTACTATAGTGCAGTGTGCTCCCAAACACTGACTGAGAGTGGAGGGCAATGTTTTCCCTAAACAAATTGTTCCTGGTCTTTCCACTTCTATATCCATCCTAACACCAAAAGATGCAAGTGCAGTGCTAAGGGCTAAGAGAACCAGTGGTGCAAGGTAACTGCTAGAGACCAGGAGTAGTAGAAGAAGTAAGAATTTACTAATTATATCACATCTTTATCCGTTCAGTCTTTAATTCCTGTTGATTTGTTTCTCAGATGTAACCAATTCTTCTATTTGCATCACTTTTTATTTATTAGTTTAACTTTTAGGTAACCACTGTAAATAAGCGGTTTCTTGAAATACAGACCTGTTAAAGATTATGTTCTTAATTCCCAATCAAAGTCCTCCCAAACTAAAATAAGTGATGGATGACCTTTGTATTTGTAAGCCTTTGTATTTTCCATTTCACTGATGTGCTTTCAGAAGGAACAGTACAAAAAGGTCACAGTATATATTTAGTGCATTCAGTTTCATGATTATGTACAGTGTTTTGATATCACAGTGGATGAATAGAGGAGACAGCATCTACATTCAAACATTAGATTGGAGCAGAGCAAAGCCAAGCATTCAGCTATAAATAAGCCTTTGCATCAAGTTATTGTAGTAGCAAAGATCATATTTTACCATCCAAATCTGAAACCTGAATGTGAAACATCCATTAACATAAAAGTTTTCATATTCAGTGTTTTGATGATCTTTGTATAGAATTAAATGGTGATTTATTGGTATAAGGAAGTGATTCCATTGGTGGGTTTTGCAGGTAGGCAGTAGACCATTTCTTTTTCTTTCCTACTCTTCACAGAACACAGATTCTCAGTTAGAATGATACTATATTATGGTTATTTTGCACTGAACTAAACAACTATACAAATCAACAAGATTTAGATTCTCAGAGCTGTTATGATAACAGTGGCAACTTCCTTTTTCTTCTTGTTGCCAGAAGCTTGATCCTTGGAAGCACATTCTAGACAGTTATGAGCAAGAAAAAAATAGGGAAGGAATTTTGTCTAGGTGGAAGCAAATTGTTAAGAGGATAAATTTATCTCCTGAGACAAATTACTCTGCATTCATTATGGCTATATACCAAACCCTAGTTACAAACTGTATAACAGCAATGATTCCTAAGGTAATGTGTCATTACAGTAAGGTATCTGGGGATATAACATAGCTTTGCATCAGTCTATCACCATAGTGACACGACATGAGACTGATGACAGAGAATGAATTACGACCCTGTAACATGTAGAATCAGGGAAATCTACTTGCAGCTTGCCTAGATCAGCCGTGAAATGTCCTTTAAAATACAGATAGTCTGAAGGAGTTCTTAGCTGGTCCCCATTCATACTCTGATATTGGCAATCTTTTGATAATTTGGGTGGGCACCATTATGACATATTCTGACAATGTCCAACAATACAACATTTACCAATGAGCAAATTTAAGAAAGAGATAATTATGCTTTCAAAACCTTACAATCTAATTGAAATGGAGACATAAAAAGGGATTATAATTCAAAAGTAAGGAAAGTAAGAAGCTGGTAAATGGTAAGAAGGTAGTAAATGCTAATCAGAGTATTCAATATATTGGCCACTGATGTAAATGGATATTTGACTTCACAAGAAGATTGGGAAGATTAATTTATATTTGATCATCAGAGAAGAGGTCACTTTTAATTGCTAAGTGTTATTGCAATTCTCTATTATTATCATTAATGTTCACTCTCAGAAATGAGTGATTAAAAGGCATAATAAACCTAGAAAGTGTCTTAGTACTTTAACCTCACTAGGAATCTCTACCTCTTGAAGAATAATTACTTTTAAGCAATTTGAATCTTCTTACACAGACTACTCAGCCTTCACACGTTTACTTTGCACTTACTCTCAAAACTTCTTATTGAATGGTCCATACTTTCTGGCATATGATCTTGGGAATGTTACTCATCTTAAAACTGATATAGAAATGTGAAATGCTGAAAAGAAAATTCCAGGAGGTAAAATAAATTCATGTAACATAGAACTCATCTGCTTAAATACAGACTCTCATCTAGACTCTATCCATGGGACAATTAAAAAAATATTTTTATGGTAAAATCCACCTCAATTTAAAGAAAACATTTTGCATCAGCTGTATAAACTAAATATGTGAACTAAAATGCCCATTTCTCTCCACTTTTTGAATGAATCCTGCAGTGAGTAGACATCTTTTCTGTGTTTTAAGAGTCTATTCAAAAAGGAAATACAACAGAAGTTATCTAGAGAAATGACAAGAAATATAGGAAAAAGCTATTCATATCTGGATGTATCTGGCTAGCTGGCAAAATTTAATAAATGCACCATAAATGAACTTGAAATATAAGCTTAAAATTAACCACATATATATTTACTTACTGATTTGGAAAACTGTTTTATTTGAGCATTATTTTTCTGCATGTATGTGAAAATTTAATTAGTTGTCCAAACTGGAGTATTTCCAGAGAATGGAGCAGAGTTCATTCACTCTTGGTGACAGCAACATTCATCCTTTCTATATTTGCGTCTCACCTGGAACACCCCTTTGGAAAGCAGGAAGCCCAGATTTAATCCCTCCTCTGTAGATGGACTTGTAGCTATTGCTATTTACGAGTATGCACTTACTGTCGAGTCTTCTGTCATTATGGTGTGAAACGGCTTCCACCCTTCTTGATCAGACATGCCACCGGGGGTGTGAAAGACCAAAGAGAAAGGTAAGCAAAGTGATTCTGAATCTGTAACTTCCTAAAGGCACAGGCCCAGGAGACAGAGAACAGCAAAGTGGTTGTCTCTGACCAGCCGATTGCCTTTATCTTTCTCCTCCAGTTGATAATCACCTACCCCAAATACTGCAGAAGTGCAGATACCTACTGAGACATACATTCAGATGCTCCCAGACAAAATATTCCCTACTGACAGACTCAGGTAGAGTCCTGAAAATCATATAGTACCTCTGAAGACAGTGTTCCTGACTAGTTTTAGTAATAACTCTTCCTTAAGGACTACCACTGCTTCTCTATGGAAAGGTAACACTGGTTGTGTAGAGGAATTTTAAATTATAATCTTAAATGCTAATCAGTACTCTGACTAATTTGTTGGGACTTTATATCTACAATATGTGATGGTAGAATGCCTAACTTAAAGAAAGGGGTATGACCATGCCTGCCAACATCCCATTAGTGTTTGAAAAGTTTTTGAAGTGTCTCATTGCCATTTAAATGTTTAGTTGTTTTTGTTTCAGAAGTATTTTTTTCTGCTAAGAATAGGCGCGCTATTCTTCCTCTCTGAATGACAAAGGCTTTCTGTTCCTGATTCTGCAACCAAACAGCTCTCGCCCTGCTTCCATAGGAGATTAATCTGTAGGATGGAAAAGAAGAGCATAACCATGGTGGTCGATCATTTCTTCTCAACATGTTACATAAGGAAGAAAAGCATCCTCAATCAAATTAAAATTGCTTTCCACTGAGACACACGGTGGTTCTGATTTACCTTTTTAATATTTTGCAGTAGAAAGATGTGAAGGAGAATGGCAGATATTTTCCTCACAGGAAAGCATACAATGTGTAAGGTGAGGAAATTCAGCTGTTATTTTTAACCACAGAGTGAAACTGGCACCCAAAATTTAAAGAAAAAAACAAACCCTTTTTTCCCTTTTTTCTTTTTGAAATGCTGAGGAAGGTCTAAATAAACATTATTTCCCTTTTGTATTTATTGCTACTATCTGTGGAAGAATGGAAAAAGATTTGGAAGAATCATCCACTCTTGGATGGTAGCTGTAAAGGTGCTCATCTGACTGTCTCCAGATTATAACATCTTATCTTATATCCTTTGTGTTCATTTGTTCTTAGACTGTTTTTATGCAAATCAAGATGCCCATAGTCAAATATCAACTCCTCTGCCTTCAAACACTATAGGTTTTTCAGTCCCTCTTTTCTGCCAGTCAGATCCATGGTGCATGTTTTCTTTCTCTTTCTAAACACTATCCAGTCTTTAAAAGCAAATAGGATATAGGAAATAGAATAAGCTACATTTTCCTCCTCTTCCACACCCATGCACTCAATATAAAGAAATATTTTATTACTTTTAAGCATCCTCCTTCATAGAAACTCATAGGAACAAGACAAGGAGAAAGAATACAATCAGCAGGGATTTCTTTGGAAGGTGCTCAGTATGATCTCAGTACGATTGTGTTTTGAGGGTCCCAATCTCCCCAGCCCTATAGGACTACTTAGAACTGAGAAAAACAACATAAAATGCTTTCTAGTTAGACTTTACCTTCCCTTTTATGTTCAGTTTTCACAGCTGCTAATGGTGAAACCGGTGGCAAGCAGCGGTGACTCATGCACTAAATGCTTCTGTGTACCATTCCAATTGCTATAAGCAGCACAAAAGCACTAGCCTGGGTACTTTCTAATGGAAAAGGGCATTATATTAGTAGTGCCAGGTTTACAATAGCAGCTGCTGTAATTGTGTGCATGCACATTGTAATCAGTAGAGCACCTGGCAGTGATGTCAACAGAGCAGAATGAGTCTCAGGTTTCCAGGCTATGGACACCCAATGACTTAATTTGGGGTGCAGTGGGATACAGCTGCAACATGGCTCCAGTATGGGAGCAATGCAACTTTTACCAGTTCTTGACATTTATTCTTTGCCTGGGCCTCTTTACTTCTTTCATGTTTTCCCTTTCCTTGATGAGAGCTCTTGCCTTTCTTATGGAGTGTTTAATTCTATTGCTAGCAAGATTTTTCAATACTACTTTCCACAAAGTGATCAAGATATCTCATGCTATATTTAATACAAACAAACTAGTTCACAGATTTTGATCACATTAGCCACTGACTGAATTAGGTTGAGATTCCTGCAGCTTCTTTCTACTTCTGCTAAAGCTATTTCATGCTTTTAGCCTACTCGGTATATTTAGTTTCTGACTCATTTCTTTAGAGCTCTGAGTTCTTTTCTGACTCACTGGGAATCATTTATTCTGTTTTGGTTTCACCAGGACAGGTTTTCAGATTTCATCTCTCAAGTGTCATCACTAATGTCTCAAAGTTTGTTTACAAATGACTTTTTGTCTCACATAGAGGAACGTTGATGTCAGACACTGCTTCACCAATCAAATCTATCTCAAAGCTTCCATGTTCTAAGACAGTTTCTGCTCTTATAGCCATGTCATTTTTTTTTAATTTATTAATTTTCTTCCCCACAATGCATTGATGGTTGTCATCAAGCTTGCTTTGAAAAAATGTAATATCATCAACTATAAATATTCAAGTAACAAGAATACCATTTGCGGTCTCTACCAAAGTTAAAAAAGCACAAAATTGTTCAAAATTATACAAGTTCTAATTAGTGGAAGTGACAAATTTATTCACATTCTTTCTGGTTCCCATGGCTTTATGTCCACTTTGGCTAACATTTCCATGTGTTTTTTTCCCCAGAAACATGAAGGCAGACTTTCTTTTTTTTTTTTTGAAATATGAAAATCACCTGAGGAATGTATGACCAGTTCCCCCTGCCTCTTCTGCATCCTAATCTATACACTTATAACACAGGCTTCACAGAAGATCTCTGGAGACTGGAGTAGTAGAAAGCAAGGGGAAATATCCATCTTTTTTTTTTTTAAATAACACAGAATATTTAGCTATAGGCGACTGAATCCCATTGGCTCTGTCTGGCAGGATTTTCTTTGGGTTCAGGGAGTCAGCGGTGAGTGTTGGAACAGTTACTTAGCAGCGTAGTTTGGATTTCTGCATTTATTGTCAACAACCTTAATTGTACCCATTGATGTTTCAGCCAGGCAGCAAATAGGGGCTCCATTCAGTTGACCACTGAATGGACTGAATGACCACTGCTGTCCTTGTAGCATTTAAGATGCTCTAAGATAGTTGAGACTTATACAGGGGGCTGATAGACTCTAGGCATATAGAGTACACTTGCCATCTGGATTGGCAGCTGAAGATAAGCAGGACAACTGTATGAATCCTCTGGTGAGCAGAAGACTTATTTCTGGTGAATGTAGACTCCAGTGACTGGATTTCTAATGACGATTATCAGAGCTTAGACTGACAGCTCACATGCACCCTTTCATGGTTCTACATATTTGGATGCCTTCACGTGGATTTAACCCCCTTTAGAAGTCTTCCTAAAATCAGTATCTTTCTCGGGGTCAAACTTTTAAACATTTTGCTAAGAAAAGGAAACTAATGATTTGTAGAATTATTAGTAACTTGAAGGTTTGTGAAATGTGTGAATTTTAATGGGTGATGAAATACTGCCTTTCTGTCATGGGCAATATTTGACTAATCATTTGTTCTTGTCCTGAAAAAGAATTAAGCAGTTAAATGTCAGACCAAAAGAAAAACCCACAGGCCAGAAATTTTGAAATTTTCAATTCAGAAAGTGTCAAAATAATATCATCTGTCATTGTGTGGTATATTGACCTTTTCTGAACGTTATTTGTTTTAGTTTCTGGCCTGTAAATATTTGTCTTTGAAATGTCATTATTTTATATTTCTTGGAGCTAGGACTAATGATGACATGTTACAATTTGCCCCTTACTTAGATGAAATATAGGCATTGTGATGATCTTTTCAAAAAGATATAGGGGTCCAGACTGGAATTATTTGGGTAACTGAAATATTCCCAGATGTAAAAGGAAAATTTAGATCCATAAGAAATGTGCAACACATCTCTGAGTGAGGATGGGGGAATCTCTGTTCTGTGTCAGATAATGAGCTACTAGGATATGTATTTAAAATAGGCCACCTTTTGATAAATATTACATCCATGGCATGCAAAATAGTAAAAAGTAGGATGGTTTAAGCAAGCATAAAATAATCCCTTTTAATGCCAAAATAGCAAGAAAGAATTTTAAAAATAAAGACCTAACAGCCTTCAAAAGAATGCGATTTGCTTCAAAGTAGGTTATCAAATGACAAATGAAATGTAATTTAATAAATGTAATATGCCTTAGCTCCAAATATAAACACAAGAATCCAACGACTGAAATCATATTGGATATTATAACCTTAGAAACTTGAGATATTGAAATTCTCTTTTAAATCCCTCTTTAAAACTCTAGACAATTTATAGGAGCAATTACAAGGCTTCTGGGATACATAACAATACAATATAGTTTATAGATATTAATTTTTCAGTAGCAGATCTTTAGTTTTCTAAGAAATGGAAGGCACTAGTTACTCTACCTACTGCAGCTGAAGAACGTTTCAACCTTTCTCATTTTGTCCAACTATTTCTTTCCAAATAGGCAACATTAGCATGGGTCACTATTAGAATGGGAATGCAAGCAATAATAGGTCTATCTGTTTGACATAAATCCTGACCAAAGAATCAGTCTTTAAACAACTGAAAAGAAATCAAATGAGGAATATCAACAATATGCTATAGGTGTTATCATGCCAACTTAATTTTAAAAATAAATTGAATTAGTTTGTTTGTTGTTAATATTGTCAATAAGATTCATTTCAACTTAATAATGCACAATATTTTAATTAAGAAACATACAAAGAGTTTTTTTACAGAAATGGAACAGTAGATTAAGAATTGATTGATTCCAAATGAGGGGGAAAAAAAGAATTATTAAATATAATGCAGACAGATTCTGGTATTTAACCTTCCTATCAAATGCTTGGGGAAAAATAAATAAATAAATAAATAAATAAATAAATAAATAAATAAATAAATAGATAGATAGATAAGTGTACTAATTGATTCTGAAAACAGCAGGAAGACAGAGGAACTTCAGAATAATAAGGAAAACAGAGTAAAGTTGCAAAACATCCTTGATTACTCAGCAAGTTAGGTATAAACTAGTAAATGCTTGCATGAAACCCAATGTGAACTTGTATATTTGGAACAGAGAGAGAAATATGTATTCAGAGAATGGAAATCTTTGTGTGCAGAATATGTGACTCTTGAAAAGGATGTGAATCATGGGAAATCATACCTAAAAGTAGGCTGGCAAGCAATGATGAGCTTAATATA
>JAVCKT010037411.1:0-22102 GCA_032273925.1 Rhynchotus rufescens | reverse complement strand
TCTGGCAGAAGTGAAGGGTGCCCAAAAGCGGCCGGGGCCGGAGCGAGTCGGGCAAACACCCTCCGGCCTCTGCGGGCTGCCCCGTGCGCAGCAAATTTCCCTTATCACATTTCACTGTCAGCTCAGATCCCTTCAGAATTTAAAATTATGCTGCTCTCTCTCCCTTGGAAAAATTATTAGCCGCTCAACGGGAAGTTTCTGTTGGAAACGAGAGCGAGGTGCGAAGCGAGGGCTGGTGCGGCCGCGAGAGGCGAGCGCCGCGGCCCGGCCTCTGCACGCCGGCTCCGAAGGCTTCGCTCTCCCTTTTCCCCCGCAGAACCAAATTCCTTAAGACATCGCTGTCAAAGTCAATGTGGAACTTGCTCCTGTTTTTTTTCCCTTGCATCCGACTTTATAAGCAAGGGGTTTGATGTGCCCGCCTAGGCTGGTGCCTTGGAAATCATAGTAGGGTTTCCTCCAATTGCCGTCCAACTTAATATATTTACATGAGACCGTAATTTATTTAAATGATATTTTTTTCTTTTGAAGCTTTTCATACAGGGATTTCTTGGTGCTGTTAGCTACAAGTACTTGGAACAAGAAGCAAAGCCCAGGAATATCCGAGAAAATAACTCTTAATCGGGGACAGCCATCAGCTTCCTTGGAGAAGGGGAAAGCTTAAACATTTAATGACTCTATTTGTTAATTAATTTTCCGTAGTTTCTCAAACTGTTGAAAATGTGTAGACATGCCTGATAGATCTGTTGGAATACGCACTGCAGGAGGCTGCTAGCGAGCAAGGCTTATTTTAAATGTTGTTTTGGCAGCGTTTCAAGAGGGGCTGTAAGTTGATAAATGGAAAACGTGAGTAGCGTTCACAAAGTGTACTTATATCTTACACTCATTCGCGAGACATAAAGTGCTCCTGGCTTTCTCTGCTCTTAACACTTAAAAGGATGTATTAGGCTTTAAACGCTCGTAAATAGAGGTCGGGGAGCTGTATGTTAATGTTGTGTTATTGCACGTTGTCAAATAAGGAGCAATTTCTGCACTTGTGCCGTGATTTATGGAGCAGCGGGCTGGTTGCTTGCGGTTTCGTGGCTGCGTAGGACCTGGCCCATCTCAGCAGTCAATTAAAGAGGGTCTCATCAAGACTGTAAGTCTTCTTGTGAACATTAATTAGATGCCAGAGTGCTGCTGAGGAAAAAGGAGGCTCCCCTGGAAAACACATTTCCTAGGTCATTTTTACGAGTCTCCTTTGCTGTCTGGGAAGACTGAACAAGAACGAGGGTGGGCGGTGGAGGCCGTGGGTTTAACGAAGACCGCGGTTGATGAAGGCAGCTCGTTGTATCCACAGACCCCACACCAAGTACTGAACAAAGCTCAGGAGCAAGAAGCCCAGAGCAGCCACGGCTGAGTGTTGTGCAAATATGTGTTTGAGGTGTGAACACGTTAATGTGTTTTGAAAGAACAAGCCAAAAATTGCAGCTTCATGTAGGATGGTAACTGATAGTGCTGCTGAGCTCGTCTTTCAGAGGGAGCCTTATCTAAATCTACTGAAGGGGAATGTTTGGTGGGTTATTTTAAACTGTAGTGAAACCCTGGGTGGACACTACTTTACAGAACTCAAGTGGATCAAATTCACGTATCTTAATACTTTTTTTGAGTCTAATTAGAGAGCATTTAATGAAAGCCATTTGAACTATGAATGAGCATCTGCTGAGGGGTTTGATGTGATTTAGCTCATTCACTCAGACCTTTCTAATTCTTTTATCTCCTGAGATAGATGGCATCAAGTGTTTACTTTTCCATAAGCAGGCCAGGCTCCTCTATATGATAAGAGGTCTATTATTATATGAGTGCATGTGCACATGCACAGCATGAGTATATGTGTGCATATGCGTATGTATATATATATTTCTCAATTTATCTGTGGCGGTAGCTTTGCTAACCATGTTACTTGAAGACAGGGAACATGGAGGCAAAGAGCAGAGGTAGCAAAGCAGAATATATCGTTATATTCCAGCAGAAGTTGCTGTGGGCTTGGATGGGATACAAATCCCTGTGTTTGCCTTCGCTGTGGAGGCTGCATGATGTTACCACAGTTTTGGGGAGGGCAGCCTGGCTTTGCCCAGCTTCTCACAGGGGTCCCAGCTCATGTGTCCTCTTACTCATGTTCTCCGTTAAACTTAGTTTAGGAGTAAACAAATCTGTGAAGCTGGGCTCTTTGTGCTCTCCATGCTTTTGCTTCGTGCTATTGCATTTCAAGCCAGTGGGAATTCTGGCATTCATTTGACAGGACCTGGACCAGACCTTGAAGTTTTCGGCTCCAGCTACAAAAATCTCATTATTTTAATTCTTCGATGCTTTCTCCTTTTGTAGCCTCAGTAGTTGCTAGCAGCCGAGTCCAGCATTTGGTTGCAGTTTGTCACTGTGCGTCAATGTCAGCTCAAGGTTGCCTTTTATGAAGATAGATATTCCTGTGTTGTGTTTCATTGAAACTTTTACTGTACTTCAGCATGAATCTTAATTTCCAAGCGCTTGGAAGCGGATTACCTTTTTAGTTTTCCTCTGCAGTTGACAAAATCCTGCAGCATTAACACTCCTGGCTGCGTTTTCCCCCGTCTTATCAGCTTCAAGGGTAAGCGTTCCCAAATTGTATGTGAAAACTCTCCTGCAGTCCCATGTATTTCCTCTCAGGATTCCGAGTCCAGAAATGAAATATGTGTGAAGTGCCCCCTGGGTTTTGGGAGGAGGTAGAAACTGGTTCAAATTGGCAAAATGTGCATGTCTGACAACATGAGGATTTGAAAAAAAAAATATTTTTTTTTTTTTTTTTTTTAAACAGAAATTAAGAGCATATTGAACCACTTTTCCTAATTGGCCAAGCTAGTGAAATATGTGCATATATGCATATATATACATATGCTATATACAAAAAAAAAAAAGGAATATTGGAAATATTTTCACCCTATGACAAATGTAACCATTTGTTACTAATTTTTCATAGGTTGAAGCTATGCTAAACAGTACTCCCGGGGCTGGGAGAGTCAAGGGAAGGGGAGAGGAGATAGTTTTATTGTCACGAAAAGAGCATCTTTGGATTTCTGCCCTTCTATTTGCTCTTCTTGTAAGTCACCTATAAAAAGGAAAATAATGTCAAAGAGATAAAATCACTGAATTAAGCATGAGATAAACCCCTTTTGTTCTTGCGAAGTTTTTTACACACAGAGTGCTGTAAAACACAAGAACTGGGTGTTGGCTGGAACAAATGCTTTATATAAGCCTTGATATACTTGCTCTTGGGGAGATGAGGTGGAAAAAAATAGGATGGAGACTCTGGCAAACTGCAGGAAAAGGAGAGAAAAGAGGAAACCAAACAGGGTAGGTGCTGTGAGGAAGGTGCTAAGGATAAGAGTCAGGCTTTAGGCTTCAGCATATGCTGAATTAAGCAAAGATTAAACAAACAAAATTGATCTTTTGCTTTTGAGAGCATGGAGTCTTTCTATGGACTTCTTAAGTACACCAGGGTGAGAAGATGCACTTTTTAAGGAACTTTTTAGAAGGAACCTTTTGAAAACATCACTGTGTGCCAACGCTAACACAGTATGTAATACTCCAGGAATATAATGGGTACAAGGAAGAGCCTCTCAAATACTAGAGAAACTTCTGTCATAGATATATAATAGGCATTAGCATTATATGTATATATGCATTAACTTTGGGGTATTCTGCTTACAGAAACATTGAGTTGGTTTGTTTTAATCTCGGAATTCATCTGCTTTCAGCAGAAGGCAGAATTTACTTTCCATCAGAGCACGTGCTTCTTGCAAAACCTTCCTCATTAGCAGAACAGCAAATCACGGCTGAGATGCAGCTTAAGGAAAATAATACTGCCAATATAAAGTCAGAACTATTTTATTGTGATGGAGTATGATTTAAAGCCGTGGGATATGAATTAATGTTGTAATTGCAGTGTATGTTGCTAATGACAATTGTTTTTCCTGCATCTTTTGATTTTTTACAATCCTCAGGAAATAACCTGGAGGGGTTGGTCACAGATCCCCCGTGTTCTGTTCACTCCTGTTGTTAGAGTTTGAGAAATGCATAAATTAATGAAGATGATATCTTTGAATTCAAGCCTCTTCCCCATGTTCTTTGATTATCAGAATGTCTTTTCAATAGGAGTGACTTCACAAACGGTCAGAAAAAGCTCCTCTTGCACGGGAGAAAAGCTCATCCTGGGCAAAATTTCCTGTTCTGGTTGGTTATGTACAGGTAGAAAGGGATAAAAATTTATTTCCTGTTTGGAGTGTGTTTTTAAGTGCAGCTGTGACAGGAGAGTGGCTACCAGAGGTGTGCAGAGCATCAGCAGCTCTGACTGCAGCCCTTGTGCACCTCGAGCCATCGTGGGTCCTCAGAGTGTCCCTGCAAGGCAGGAGTGATGAACCTCCTTACACAGGTGAGGAGGTGGCAGCAGCGTCTTGCCCCAGAGACCCACTCAGCAGAGAACTAAGATAAGAACTTAACAAATCCGTGGCTTCTCCTCTGCATTTTCAGGCCTTTGCTGTGATTCATAATAGATTTTGTCCTGTTTTTATCCGTCTGACCACTAATGGGGTACAAAAGTTCCTTGGCTTCAGAGGTAGCCAAGGGTGAAGCCAAAGAAGCTTTCTTGCTTTTGGAGGGAAAAGGCTTAATTCCTTTCTGCTTCGTCTGCGGCCGCGTCTCAGCACTACTGCTTCTTCCTTGCAGAGGAGCTTATGAGTAATAACAGAAAACTTGTCCAATTTTTCTTCCTCTGTGGACAATTAGCAAACCACATTTTACTGTGCACAGACTGATATAGGAAAACTTTGTCAAGGTCTCCTGGCCCCTGACCACGCTGGGTTTTAACTGCTTATCTCAAAGTCGTTAGATTTGCACCATCACCTGCTGCACGATGCAGAGCAGCACTTGGTGCAACCAGCTCTGCTCGAATGCCTTGGAATTGGGGATGTTCCTTGCGCTGCTCCTTAACATACACAGCTTTGGCATATGGGATCCTCCCCCCTCGCAACTTGGATGCCTTTGATTTCTTCAGATAAATGTGTTTATGTTGCTAGTGCAACAGTTTGGGGAAGCTTTTAAGTTGACTGACAAACTGAAGTGCCTTGTTTATTATAAATGGTCTGTGCGTATATGAGATATACAGTAGCTAATTCATAAGAGTCAGGATTTTCAGGAAAATCTAAAAGGGACAAAGACATAAAACCTGAGGAAAACTGCAAGGCTGCTGTTCAGCCTTTTTTACATTATGGTAGTTTTAGAGCTTGATATAGGGCTCTTTTTAAGAGCATGTGTATCATCAGTTATTAATGTATTATAGTATGTTGTGTGAAATCCATCTCTTGGTTTTTGAGGTGTATTTTTTAATCTATTTTTATATTTTATTATTAGATTTTATGTTGTATTTTTCTATCTCTTTTTGCACCTAGCTAAGGTACCCCATACAGCAAATTCAAGCCTTATAGAGGAAAAAGTCCAAAGACTTTAGCACTAGCTCATAGATTCCTGTAGCTGGAGTTTAAATCACCGGTTCTTTACATCCCTTCGACGATGTTAGCTGAAATTGCCCAAAACCGCTTGTGTCTTTTGATGAGTTTGGTTTTAATCTTCATTGCTGAACCAGAAATCCTTGTGTCTTCCTTGGGAGCTGCAGAATGTTCCATTCATCTAGCAGATGCCCACAGCTGTGCTTAAAAAGCAGAGCAACTTTCATAGCCATTTGTTTTCAGATAAAATAAATACTTGCTCCCAAAACGTTATTTAAAAGCATTCATGGCAGTTTTGGAGTACCTTCATCCTCGCCTTCTTTTCTTTTTCTCCCCTCACTTTTTCACATCATTAATTTACAAGCTAATGAAAAAGGTTATGATCACAATAAAACAACATGGAGCAATAAATGACCAAGTCTGTAAAAAAAACTTGACAACTGTTAGTTAGATACTGTGTAAGATAATCCTGGTTTGGAAAAAGGGTGCGAGAACCAGGGACCCACCTGGAGCTGCACAAGGACCCGGCAGCCCCCAGATGCCAAGTTGGGAATCAGGTTTCCTGATGTGTCCTTGAGAAAACGTGGATAGGGCTTTGCACCGATCTCGCTTTATTTGCTTGGTGTTTAGTTGTTTTTGCTCTAATACTTGCTTGCGAGACCAGCAAATTCCTTTGCTTTGCTGGGAGCACCCTAAACATTTCAGGAGGAGCGCGAATCGTGTTCAGAATTTAGGTGTCCAGTTAAATTTCAAACGCTCCGTGTTTTGCCTGGAAAAACGCAGGTGGATTCATTATGCCATAAATCTCGCGCAGCCGCTGAGCGCCGCTGCGCTCGGCCCGTCCCCCGGGACCCTCCGGCGAGTCCGTCCTCGGCACCGCGTTCCCGAAATCCTGCACTTCTGGCCCGACCCAGCCGCTTTCTGCAGTCTTGGCCACTTTGCCGAGAACATTTTGTATCTGGGCAGTTCCTATTTACCTGGGATACCAGCGGCTTAGGTCATCGCCTTAGCCTGCTATTATTCCCTCCTTAGCCAGATATTTCAAAATCCGTGTGCATTTTCGGTAGCGATGCTGCCCCATAAATCCCCAAAGTAGCAACCTACCCATTAAAAAAAAATCATTTTAAATTCCTGTTTTTTTTTTACATAAAAATGAAAGCTTCGTGGGCAATAGTGCTGCTGCAGGAACTGAAAGCAGGACTTTTAAAGTCAAGAGAAACTGTCTCATCCAAAAAGAAAAAGTTGTTAATCTGATGCTTTTAGCAGCATTAGTCATAGACGACCGGTAGAAATGATACCCTATTACAGTAACTGCGGGGCCATTCACTTTTGTTACTGCTGAGTGAGTAAAAGCTCTGCAATGTCTCCATGAGCAGCGTGTTCCTCCTTTTGCTGCCTTTGTACTTGTCTGCTCTAGGAGAGATTTTTATCTAATGAACTTCTGAAGCAAAATCCTCCTCCTCCTCCTCCTCCTTTTGCCCGTGTATCTATAAAATGCACCCCCACACGCTGCGGAGCAGCAGTGCAGCCAAAGCGACCGCAGCTTCTCGTGTCTGAGCTCCTCCAAACGGCTTCTCAGCTCAGGCCTCTTGCCCTCTGTTTCAAGCTTTTATAAGATCTGGCACAACAAAAGCAACTCAGAGTTTTCTCCGCTGCTAAATTGTCTTCGAGTCTAATATTTCATCAGCCCAATGTCTGCAAGTTTTCTGCACGATTTATCGAGAGATAAATCTTATCTGCGGTGCCCTCTACTTAATGCACTGTAATGCGTTTGGGCCCAGGGTTGTGAGTAGCTGCAGTAACAGCAGGGCTTGGCAGCTGCTCTTGCTATTGTGTTTTTCCCCAATGCTCTCAATATTCCACCATAATTTTCATTCTGCAGGTAGCCCCTGGTGAAGCAAATGGACTTGGACAGCACTGAACTTCCCAATTTCCCTCCTCAACTCTTGAGTGAAATTTCTGTCTCTTTTTGGATCCTTATTCTTAAGAGACTTAGAATAAAATTAAGTATAGGAGCAGTGAGATACTCCAGGAATAGACGTTTCTGGATTCATTCTGTGCCCTGATTTTGCTTGTGTTCACCCAGTATTTTCTCGTGCACTTTTATCCCCTTTGCTGCTTTGTGTTCCCATTGCGTGGGGGAAGATGCTGCACACGCAGGTTTTCCAATATCACGGAATTTTTCCGGTTTTATTTGTGCCTTAGTGAAGCTCAAGCACTTGTTACTCTGTCTGGAGAAGCCACGTTTACCAGTCATAATATAAATAAGCATTACAATATATACTCTTAATTAAATGCAAATGTATATAACTCCATATTAACCATATATAACCGTGATGCTTCACGTGTGAGTGGTGCTTTCAGGGAGGACAGTGGTCCACATGGGGTTCCTGTACCCTTAAAGTGGCTCCTTACTGTAAGGACAGCCTGGAATAGGCCTTGGAGCAGCTCATGGCAGATGTCACCGGCCGCTTGGGTCGGAGCGGCACGGCAGGGTGACACCGGGAGAGACGAGCCCTGGAACGGACTCTGAAACCCTTGATATTTCTTTGCGAGGTTCAAAGGTTCAAATTCCAGTATTTCGCTTGTGAGCGTTACTCATGGTTAACGTTTTAGCTCACCGAAAAGGATTTTGTGTTCTCCGTGGCGTTGCCTCTTGACATTTTGGAGCGTGTTAATGCAATATTCAGCAAAAAAAAATCCGGCGTGGGCCCGTGCCCAGCAGCAGAGCGGTCACAGCCCGAACAATGCGGCTCTTTGGCGGACGGGCGCCTGAAACCGGCCGCAAAAAGGGCTGAAACAAGAGAGGGGCTGTCTCAAAGTGCCAGATAGGGCAGCTCAATTTGCCGTGCCCGTCAGCCCCGTGCAAGCTCGCTGTTAACTATTATTGCTCTTTTCCAAGCCTGGCTGCTCCCGCTGTATTATGCGCAGCGGTTTCCCCGATCTCGGGGGTATAGACTTATTTCCCACTTCGGATCCGTCGTCGGTGCTAGGAGGGGTAATTGTGGCAGATTTTTTTCATCTGCCTGTGGTTGTCAGTGAAAGGCATTTTAAAATAAATCTTTCCCAGTGACGTTTTGTTCCTTATCGGCTGTGTGTTTACTAATGCAGAGTTTTTAATGTGCTTTGTGCAGTCCGATTCCTAACTCCCACTGTGGGAAAAACACTGTGTGTGCGTCCGGGGGCGAGTAAAAGCAAAGCCCCCCGGGGGGCTCCTGCAGCCACTGCTGCTTTTTAGGAGCCTGTTCCCCCCTTCCGCCATTTCCAGGGAAAAAATAAAAGGTTTGGGGAACCTCCCTGCCTCCCTTCTTACCCCAAAAAGCAACCCCAGACACCAGCCCTGGAGCCGCCGCGGGTCACGAGACAACTTCCCCAGCGCCGTGCACTTTGCTTGCACTTTACGGGCTGTTGGGATTACAGCAAGATACAGCCGAAGGTTTTTCCTGGAGGGAAGCTTTGGAATACGGCAGGAGAACGTGTTGCGAAGAGCACCGTGTCTTTGGGAAAGAAATTATAAATGTAAGGGGGGATGTTTCCAGACCTCTCTTAGCAGCTGGGAACGGAGGGCCCGTGTTTGCCTTTGCTGCTTGGAGTAGGTGCAATGAAGGAAGGTGCAGGAAGGGCCCGTGCAGCAGGGTCACCCAGGGTGCTTCTCTTAAGCACTTTGCTTCAGTCGAGTGCATTGAATTTTTCACCAAAATGGAGCATATTCTGCATTAGATACGGAGGGGGGGGAAAAAAAGAAAAGCTTTTTATGACCACATGCTATATGGAATCTTTATATTAATAGCATCTTGGCATTTTGCATTCCCAAGGCAGTCTCCGAAGCCACGTGAGAGCTGCAAATCTGGTCTGTAAGTACTGTAATTTGTATCAGGACCAGATTTTATCAAGTCCAAATGCTTTGCTTTTCTGAAACACTGAATCCATTTTAAGGCTCTATTCATCTCTATAAGAACAGCCAGCTTTCTTATAGAGAACAGTCAAATCTAGGCTGTAGGATGCAAAGGTATCATGTGAATAAAAATCGGATATTTTAAGTTAAAGTGGTGCAATTGATAATGGGCCAGAAGAAATAATACTTTTTATTGCGATTCCTCTCCATTCCTTTTGCTTTCAGATTCAGCTCGCTGCAGTGTTTGCGTCGTGCTGACCTGGAGGACAATATTATCAGGTTTTTGGTTTTCACACTGCATGGTTTCTGGTTGATGTTTTGGCCATCAAAGTTGCCAAAAGAAGATTTTTTTTTTTTTTTTTAATACGAGAGAATTCTGTAAATTTGCCTTCCTTTGTTCAACCATTTCCCCTGTGCACCATGATAAAAATTACAGTTTTCCTTCCTAAAAATTACAGTTTTGCTACTGGGCATGTTTCTGTTTCCCGCAGATTGAGCAGAAGAAAGTTCCACACTAGTCAGGGAAAAGGTGGTCATGGGCGCCGGGACGTTCTGCAGACCTCTGGTATTTCAGTTCCTTCCCCACGTTACGAGAAAACCTCATTTGAGATGTCTTTGCTTTAAGAGCTTGTGTTTGGGTTGTAAAACTAAGCAATTTTAACCTTTAAAAGCGCGATTTTATGCCGCTCCCGTGAGCTCGCGTTGCAGCTTGCGGTTGCGCGGCCACACACAGGCACCGAGCAGCTTTGGGCGCGATTTCCCCCTCCTCCTTCCCCCTTCATTGAGACAAACTTTTCGGTATGTGGGTAAAATGTTAGTCAAGTTGAACTTAATGCATACAAGTATTACGGAGCAGAAGAATGTGCTCCTAGCATTTATTTTAGGTTGTATGCTAGTTTTACATTATCCCAGCTGGGTATTAAACTGCGTTGCAGAACTGGCAGCATGCTGGGGAAAACCAGATGTGTGCTCTAAGAAAACAATAGTTTGGGGTCCAGAGCTTTCATTGAAGTCTGCTTCAAATTCACACTCCATATTCCTCTCCCTTTTCTCCCGTTCCCCCCAGAAAAAAAAGAAAAAGGAAAAAAAAATTGAAAGTTGTTCAAAAATGTATTTATAAAAATGCAAACGGTGTTTGGAAGGTTGAGCGTGAATGGAAACGCTGCCGAGAGCCGGGGGCTTGGGCTGCCCGGGGCTCCGCTGGTAGCAGAGCAGCCCCAGAGATGGGTCCAGCCCCATGGCCGGGTGCGACACGCGGCCCCGTGGCCCCTTGTCACCCCCAGGCACCCGCAGCGGGCGGCGACGGGGCCGTCTTGGCACCAAACTCAGCCGGGCTCCCCAGCCCGGCAGGGGTTTGTTCTCGAAGAATAAACTTGCCCTGACGCCCACATCTGGTTGAGGTTTAATTCCCCGGGGGGAAAAGCACTCGGCGCCGCTGCCGGGTGTTTTTCCCGCTGAAAACAAGGCGACTTTAAGGATTATTTGCGTGCACATTCCCTAGTGTCGTTGGAGTGAGTTGATCCAGGAGTGAAAGGGGGCAAAAACGGCCCCTGCTCTCCCCGGGCTTAGACCCCAAGCTGCCCGTTTTGGGTTATTAGCCGCAATATTTGTGTCTTTGCGGAAATTTCTCCAAGCACCGCACGCCTCCCCGCATAGCTCGATGTAAGGAAACTTAAGAATTTTCTTTTCTTTTTTTTTTTTTCCTCTTTTTTTGAAAATCACTCCCAGAAAGATGATTTTACTTGTTTTCTCAATCTGAAATGTCACTGGCACTTCATGCTCTTAGGAATTCGTATGAATCTTAAATGTCAGGTTATTGCCTCCAATTTGAGAAAAATAAATAGAGAAGGAACTTAATTCAGGAACCAAGATTTCATTTGCATAATTGGGAAAGTATCCTTGTACTTTACCATAACATAAGTACACGACTTCGAGGGAGAGTCTCTCAGGGTCAGTTTGCATTTTATGACTTGGAATTAAAAAAAAAAAAGCATTTTGTTTCCCCTCAGCTTCTCCCCAGCATCCCAACCACTCGTGATGGGAAGATGACGGCTTTAAAAATAACCAAGTAAGAGGGTCCATTTTAATGAAAGGAATCCATCATTTTTGTAATTGTGTCGCTCAAGAACTAGTGTCTGAAAACGTTTCTGACACGAGGCATAAGATGATATGTGGCTTATAGTGTTCGCTTAGAGACGCCTATATTTTTGGCCGTTATTGGAACATACTGAGCTGTTTACTGTGACAGTTAACTTTGCCAGTGATAGTAATTTCTTTAAAGGAATTGAAGAAGCTTCTATTATTTAGGATTCTCTTTACGTCAGCATTTGCTAGGAGATACAAGCCAAGGTTAGAGATACAATTGGGTATTCATCACTGTTTTTAAATTCTTAAAATCTAAAAAACGTAAATTTTAAAAATCTTTTAGGATTTAAATTTTTTAAATATTTTAATTTTAAAAAAAAAAAAAATCACTGGCCTCCTGTTCCCCTATGAAGAGGTGTGTGGGAAGTCAAGGTGTTTTCATGTTTTCATCCTCTGTTCTTCATTGAGCGGTCGGTGCACTAAGAGTTTTATATGCCTTTATAGCCTAAATTCTTTGTCTATATATATATATATATATTTTTTTTTTTAATGTGAGGGTGAATAGTGTCAGCAGAGAAATTGAAACCTTCAGACCCTCCACTTCTAAGTCTTTAAACTTGCAATTCCTGTGTTTTGTTCCGAAACCTCCAGATTTCAGGCACGTCTGGAGCAGAAGGAAACGATTCCGAGGCCGGACCCGCGACGGGCGCCCCCAAAGCCTCTCTCCATCCTCCTGCCATCGCCTCGCCAGGATTAACACTTCTTTTCTTAACAGCTCCGCTGATGCAGTCTTAATTCAAAACATAATGCATTGAGGGCTATGCTTAATTAGCAAGTAGTTATAATTCTGTGAAATTTTTATCCAGTTTTATCTCCGAGTGCTGATTTCTTTAACCGTTATGGTTCTGGAGAGCTCATTCTCTTACAAATGTATAACCAAATGTATAACCTATCGTGATGCAAATTGAACTCGGCGTGTCTGGCTCTCTTACAGCTCTCTGTCCTCTTGGTTTTGCTTGAGTTTTGGGTAGAAAAGCACAAGTAAAAGCGACGGCCACCGGAGACTTGTGGGTTGCAGCTCCCCTTTCCCATCTGCGCAAATCGGGATGAGGCAGCTCCGTTCAGCCCCGTCTCTGTTACTGAAACCAGTGTTTGTCTGTTACTGAAACCAGTGTTTGCATGAGTTGTTTCACTCCTATCAAGATCCCACTTTGGCTGGGGATTTTTTCTTGATTTAAGGCTAAAGTGGTAATTTTGTGCAAGTTTGTATAAGCTCCTCTTAGTGTAATTCAGGTAGCTTGCAGGAGTGCTGCTGTATTATCTAAATTTAATTGACCCAGACTTATTTACAAGCTTCCCACACTTTTGATTTATAATTCAGACCCAGTTAAGTTCTCCCTGGGCTTGCTCCTAACATATTTTCTGATGCCCTTCACGTCTTTTTTATTTTTGAAGTTGTCGCATCCTTCGATTGTGCTTCACACAAACCGAGCTGCTGACATCCCCTTCCATCTAAGGCACCATATCGGCTTTCTTTTCCTCGGACTTTTTCCTGGGAATTGCAATCCTGCAGCTGTTCTGGGGCTCTGTGCACGGAAGGTGGTTTATGCCACTGTCGCAGGGGCTTTTTTTTATTATTTTCCTTGCTTTTTTGCCATCCCTCTCTGTGCAGCGTCGCCCGAGCCTGCAGAGCAAGGTAGGAGCAGTGTTTTGTTCCCCTAGCAACAAAAGCCAAACGTTGGGACGCTGTTTGGCCGGTATTTAGAAGAAAAAAAACCTTGCTGCCAGTTGTGATGTAAACTCGCCGTTTCCCCCAAATGTCTTTGCTTGCTGGAGGAATCAAAGCGAAATCCCTGCTGTCAGGGAGAATTGATAACCGGGGTTTGATTGCTTGCAGCGTCGTAGCAGATGAGGGCGATCCCGCGGGATCGGCAGGGATCGCTCCGCTGTTTCAGCGGAGTCGCAGCCGAGATCCCAGATCTGGCTGCGGGTGTTACCCAAGGATTGCAGCTCCCTGCGTGATCTGCTGGGCTAACCAGCCCTGCAGAATCTCCCGGGATATATTTGCCTTAGCGCAACGTCCCGCAGCCTTTATCTTACCCTTCCATTTGCAGCGCCGCTAATCCCGGCAGGAATCTGCGGCTGGAGGACGTGACCCGCCGGGTGACATCTAAAGCTCTATTTACATTTATCAGCCGAGCAGGGACTATGTCACATAAAACCGTAACGCAAGACGAGCCCGACGCATCTGAGCTCCCCTTCCCTCTTGGCTCCGTTATGTCACAACAAGAAGTTTCCCACCAGCCAGATGCCGGGTGACTCCCGGTTTATTATTGTCCCGGATAACCGTTAGGAGCGGGGGGCAGCCGGAGCCAGTCTGGCCTGCTCGTGTCCCACCCGCTCCTCCAGCTTTTGCACTCGGCAGCGGCGGCTTCACGTTGAGGGGAACCCAAAAATAACATTCTGGTCGGAAAAAAAAAAATCGGCCAAGAGCTTCTTTAGTCTTTCTCAAAATAATGAATTATTGTATAAACAGATTTAATTGTCTGCTCTTGAAAAATCTTTCTTTTGGAAGCTCTTCCGTCAATTTGACCGTACTTGTTGCTCACCAAACGCCGGTCTGTTTTTCGCAGCAGTGTAGATGTGCCATTCTTTGCCATTTTTAGACTGAATTAACTGAAAATGTTTTGCAAGCCGTAACAGAACATAGAGCACTGAACGGAGCTGAAGTGCTTGGCTATCGGTTTCTGTTTCTTTTATTTTTTCCCCTTTTCTTGCTGCAATGTGCTGGAGGTGTATGGAATAATTTGGTGTGGATTTATCATCTGGCTGCAGCCACAGCTCTGTATGTGGCTGCACAGACCAGGAGAGCAGCGAGCAGGAGCCAGGCAGCCCAGGGCAATTAGCAGTTGCTGATTAATTGGAGATTAATTGTGCACACGCACAGCTCATTTGGAGTTGCGCTTTCAGGGCAGGTTGGTGATTTGTTTCGGGGTGTTTGTCCCTAAATTAAAAAATCAAATATAAACATAAACCCCCCAAACCTCACTGATATGAACGTGGACTGCTGTGCAAGAATTCACATAATCGCATTGTATTCAGATCTCATGATATAAAGCTTGATTTTAAGCTACGATTTCCTAGCAATTAACTTCGAATCCCTTTCAGCCATGGTAATAGCTGGAAGATAAAGTATTAATTACATTGATTACCCTCCGTCTTCAGCACCCAGCACCTTCTCTGAGGGCTTTGCAGAGCCTGTGCTTGTCACATAAACCTGCAGCCACTGACCAGGGCAGGGAGAGACACTCCAATTAAAACCCCAAGCTTTGCCAGAGGGGTCTGGGCAGGATTTTAATTTGGGCAGGATGCCCTTAACCTGGTGAGCACCCAGTTCTGCTTGTGGAGATGCAGAAGGTTTAAATACACTAAACCACGAGTTACCACCAGTTGTGTAGCTCATTGCAACCACCATAGCCAGAGCTGGGCATTTTGGGACAGTCTATATTATACAGTATGATAAACTGCCCTCTTTTGAGCTCCATATATTTCTCCAGCTGTTTGTGCAGGGGATGTGGACGTTACCACGCCAAGCTGTGCTGCAGCCTCTATACTCCGAGGAAAAGCAGACGAGATGGTTTATTATTTGTTATGCGAAGAAATTACACCGCTGATAAAAATGTGCTTGGAAATTATTCTTTTCACTTTTCCACACTTGGTAGAGCTGAAGTCACATTCGGGTTTCGTGGCTTTTTGTTTGGGGAATTTAAAGGAGGAGTTCACAGTTCTATAGCTCTGTGGGGGTATAAGTTAATGAAGTTTTGACAGATTTAAGGTCACATTTTGCATGGTTCAATTCAGCACACTTAGAAATACGCAGCAGGGAGAGTTCCTCTCTCTGTGAGCAGTTATACGTTAGACCTGTATATGCTAAATTTATTTTCATGTTGCCATATTTTATGTGGTAAATAAATAGAAAATTTAGGTGCGAGTTGTCGTTGGAATAAGGAGCAATTCCAAGTGAGGCTTTATGACCTACATCATTAACTTCAGCATGATATTGCAGCCTGTGAGAGCAGTGAATCCCTTCTATACTCATGTTTCCAGGTAGTTTAGCTCAAGCATAAACACACCTTTATTTTAAATAACGGGAAATATATTCCCTTTAGTATCCCAATATGTTCCTTTAATGTTATAAAGTGTTTGCAGTGTTATTTTCTGTGCTATGCTGTACTGTGCTACAATATTTGAGAACATAAGGGTGGCTCGGATTGTTTTTGAGTGATGTCAAGTGCAAAGATGATACTTGATTCAGAGACTCCAACTTCAGTAGTCCCTTCGTAACCATTGGGTCTTTCAAAACCCCTTTTTTCCCCTCTTTTGTCCACATCTGGTATCCTGTTCAAGTGGCAAATGGACTTTTTGGCAAGTGGCAGAAAAAAGCTGAATCTTTTCTTTGGCATCAGTCACTTTTATATCGTGATGTGTCCCAGGTAGGCAGAGACTGTTATGTTGGGTACACTTTTAATTCAGTAAATAAGTCCAGTTTGTGGAAAATGTTTAGGAGGTAATTGGTATAGAACACAAGGATGTTAGCGTGCTTCGTGTAAGTCAGCATTGTGTTATTAAAAAAAGCTATTAGTGGATTTTTGTGAGCTTGACCGACAATATGCTTTATTTATGCTGCCAACATGCTGTTCTGATTGTTTAGAAATGTAGTCCTGTGGCAAATGATTGTGGCCAATGTTAAACTTAATCAAAATAATCTCGTTGATATATTGCAGAGAGTAATTGTAAGCCTTCCAACTTGCATTTTCCGGCTTTTTTCCACATTTGGTTAATGCTATTTAGAATTTTTAATCAAAGATATGAAAGAAAGCGAATCATTAGTGATATGTAAATGGCAGTCTAATTAAAAGCAAAGTAATGAAAGTTGCAGGTCATTTTTACGCCCTTTGCTACATGACTAGATATGATTGACCTGCCTTTTAATAAAGCCAGGTGAAAAGTAATGTTATTTCCCTATTATATTTCCTATAATAAAAATCCTGATAGTAGTTGGTGAAGCTTTGGCCTGTTTGGTGGGATAAAAGAGCTGCTTCCATCGGCGCTTCCCAATATTGCCCTGCAAGGAGACGAGAGCAGCGTTGGCGGAAGGGGCAGGGACTGGGAGCTCTGTGCCAGCCGCCGGATTTGCAGGGGATTCCACCCTCCAAAAAGTACCTGAAAATTTAAAAAAAAAAAAATGTGATTTTTAAAAAGCCCCTGGAATTTTAGGGAAGGTTGCTCTGTGTGTGGATGGACTGCTTTGCATGCCACTCCAGTGCCCTGTGCAATGGTCTGGTATCAGGTAACGTGAATTTTGCGAAGTGCTCTGGCCCCTGTGTGTGAAACACATCGTTGGATTACACATGCCGGCACATAATGTGTATTTAGGGCAATTGCAATGGACGGTAAATCAGCAAGTTCAGCTTGAAAATTAAGTTACGATACGTAATTACTTTGGAGAAAACACAGTCTGTTTTTGGCCTTTTTCCCCGCATCTTCGTGTGATCTTAGTCGTTCTAAACCTGACATAGCCCAGCCGTAAAAATGCACCTTAAAAAGCAGCCGCATGTCGAGAGGCTCCTGCTTTGGAGGCTTCCCGTAAGTGATGCGGGCGCAGAGCGTTATCTGGCGTGGGGGGCTCTCCTCCCTGCTCCCGGCAGGAGGAACGCTGCACATCCTCCCGGCGACACCGCGGGTCATCTGGGCTCCTTATCTTGCCGCGAGAGCAACTGCCAGGACTTGATTGCTGTTATTATCTTTAAAAGTTTGGACGATAAAACTTGGTCGTTAAAACTGTCACAGTTTCTTGTAATTCTCTCAGAATGCTCATTGTGTAAGTTGAAATACAGTGGAGAGAGTGTGCAGGAATACGCAGCTGTCCTTGGTCCGCGTTGTCAGCTCCGTTTTGAAGAATTACAGGTTCACTGCGAATTCCTTTCCCTGGAGAGATAACACATTATCAGAGCGTACGCGCTCTTACTTTTTGTCCATATGGAACAGATAAATGCAGCGAGCGTTACCATGGCTTTCAGTGAATCCTGCGTCATTGGAGCAGGTTAGGGCAGCCTGGCTCCTGCCACCCCTCGGCTGATGCTCCAGAGCTGGTTTTATGGGAATTGGACTGTGAAATCACCAGAATAACTTTGGAGCGGCCGCCATCAGATAAGAGCTTTTCAATGCAGCTGCCCTTGGTTAAATGGAAGGATGCAGAGCGATCGCGTTACCGCTCGGCCTCCAGCCTTCAGCAGGGACCATGGTCCTGGACTCAAAAGTGATGCCGAAAGTTCACATTTCAAAAGTCCAAACCGAATACTTTTCCTTCTGGTATTTGTAGGACTACTTAAAAACCAAACTCATAGAAATGCATTTCTGTTTTCCTCTGAAATTGGTCAGGGAATGTTTTCTTATTCTGGAGGGTGCTGGGAATAGGCAGTGAGGAATCAGTGCTCGTGTGTGCTTGGTTTTTAGCTTAGGCAAATAACCTTCACCAGGTTGCTCATGGCCACCTTGTGGTACGGGAATCTTTGAGGCAGAGATTGAGGATTCAAGTACATAAAAAAGGTAGATTGCAACAATTTTGGCTGCAGCAAGTGACAGAGTCTGGTTAAGCCCTTGGTGCTTATGTGATAGAGCAGTTCAGACCGGGCTTTTTAGAACCGAACATGCTAAACATGTCAATCTCCTTGAATTTCTACCATAACTAAACATTGAAAGGAAGAATTCAATTGTAGAAATTCATTGGCAAGAATTCACCCTGTGTGAGATAAGAATGTTTGAAGAAATCCCACATTCATTATCTACTTACAGGTATTCCCCGTAAGTATTCCCATTTTTCTTTCCCTTGATAAAGGTTTTCACATTTTCAGGTTTTCTGTGTGAGGAAAACCATGTATCCATGACTAGAGCTGCAAGCTGAGAGAACTGAAAAAATCAGCATGTCCTCTGTTTCCAGCTGTTTCCAGTGGAAATAATTGTGCAATCGTGTCATGTAAAGAGTGTGATCCAGCTCTGCGAGAGCTGGAGCTCCTGTCACTGTCAAGACAAAAACCACTTTACATGGATGTTAGGCAATAATGGGTAACCAAATATGTACTTTTTTAAAAAAAAAATTCTCCTGAATTAGTTAATATGCTCCCCTCCCCCCCTTTTTTGTCTGATTGATCCTTTTTAGGTGAATCGCTTGGAGAATTGTTCCTATTTGAACATCGACTTGAGTTCTGCTTGTGGCTTGGGTTGGGTAAGCAGAGTGCTGGAGAGGCCCAGGGAAATGGGGAAGAAAAGGGCAGATTGTTTAGGGTTTTTGGTACAATTCCTTTATTTTAAGGTCGGTGGTAGATGTGAACTATGATATTAAAGTAGTGATCCGGAGGTCAAGCAAGCTGCCAACCAGGAGCCGTGCGGTTGCTCCAGCCCTGGGTGACCCTTTTCTGTACAAAAGTTGCATCAAGAAATACTGTTTGTCCCAATTACAAAGTGTGAATATAGATCTTCATCCTAAAAAAACTTGTATCATGTTTTTAAGATCAGGCAGAGTTACAATAAATTCATTGTAGTCCCCAGTAGAATCTAGAGAAAATGTGATTAACTGCTGTTTTTATGTCAGCGCACTTGCATTTTCCGTTCAGTTGCATTTTCCTCTCTCCTTGGATAAGCTTGAGATTCTTGATAAATCACATTATTTTTTGAGTACAACGCGATTAGTTCAGTGATATCTTTAGCCTTCTGGAGGTCATCGTGTCATGCTTGACACAGAGGTGTTCAGACATGTGGAGTGGGATCAAATGTTCTGGGCTGGGACAAAGCTTGGATTGATCCTCGCTTTGGCTCACCAGATAAAACACAATGTACCCGGCCATCGCGGCTGCAGAAACAGCCTCGCTTCCAAATCCCTTTCAACAAAAAAGATGGGGCAGGATGAGAATTTTCCACTTTTCCTCCCTCTCCTCCGCCTGGGTCTTGATTTCAGGAGCCGAGCGGCGGTCCTGGCCCCAGGGGGAAGCTGCTCCTGCTCCTTGCTCCTGCAAGTCGGGGCTCCGCAGGCATTATGGCAAACTCGCCACTCATATCTTCATTAAATCTCAGATGGTTTAATTTAAGAGTGGGAATTTTGCTGTGTTTTTCTTGCAGTCTCTCGTTTGGTCGGTGGCTCGTTTATCCGGCCAGTTATGCCCCAATAACGAGCTAGGCGGCATTTAAAGGAATCCAAGACAAGCGTTAGTGCTGCTGCCTGCTAGGGCCTTTTCAGCGTTAGATTGTTCTGCTTTTAATTTTCAATCTCCAGAGTGATTCTTTTTCTTGCTTTGTTTCTCTCTAGTGGCATAAACATTCTCTAAGAAGCCTGGGCACGATGTACTCGCGGATAAAGCGAGCCCCAGAGAAGTGAAATGCATCTTGCTTTGAAAAGCGCCCGTTTTGTGGCTGCCGAGCATCCCGCACTCTCGCTTTCCCTAATTAATAAGTTGGTACAAGAATGATTTTTCCCTAACCCCCAAAATAAACACGCTGCTGAGCAGCGTGTCTCCAGTAGCTGGTTTGTTTATGCGAGCGGAGCAGTGAAAGGCTCCTCGCCTTGGGTTTCTGCTCCGGCTTTGCACCGCACGCGCTGCGCCGCTTCCTCCCCTGCTTCCCTATAAAAGCAAGCTCGGGTTTCCAAGCCTCATGTTCGCTAAGAAAACGAGGCAGGCAATTGGTAGAGAAAAGGTAGGGAAGTACTCAGGATACAGCTCCTGAGCTCCTTCTGTAAACATATCCATGTAACATCCAATTTAGAGCAAATCCCCTGGTTTACCGAACCCAAATATTTTGGCACGAGGTGGGTGGATGTGTCTTGCTCTGTCAGCTCACCTTCCCTTCCTGGGGGAAGGCAGTAGGGAAAGTGCCATTTGACGGCAAAATGACACATTTATCCAAGTATCTCTTGGTTTCTTGCAGGTGGCCTGGCTAAGGTAGGTCACGGCGAGGAATTGATCACATTTAGCGTAAAATAGCAAATAGAAAATTTGTCTCCTCCAGGGTATGTGTAAATGGGAGCTGTTACCAGGCCTGCAGCTGCCAGAGCGCCATGGGGAGCCTTCCATAAAACATGTTTTTAGTTTCATTGCTATAAACCAATTTGATTACTAGAATAACAGGCTCGTTCAGGCACTGCTGGTAATTCAGAAACAGCCACGGAGACAAAACCTGCAGCTGATCAATAGGACAGAGTGTGGAGTCATACAGATATTTATAGAGATGCAAAACCTCAGTGTATCTTAGCTGAATGTAAAAAATAAGGTTGGCGATCTGCTATTTTTACATACAGGTATTTTATTCTGATTTGTGTTTCACTTTTCAAGAAGTAAATTACGATTTGCCTAGTTGCAAGGACACTCTGATGTTATTTAATAGATGGAGTCACTGCTCTCTGCTTGCTTGAAGCCAGTCACGGTGCACAGTGCTGTGCTCTTACCCCATCTGAAAGAAGAGTCAATGGCCATAAACACTAATTAGCAGTAGTTATTAAACCTTAATTAGCAGTAGTTATTATACCTGTGTCTTCCTATACAGTAGAAACATCATTGTTGTGGTGATAATAAGTTGTCAGGAGTGATTTTGGCCGTGAGAAGGAGCATTTTGGCTCTGTCTGTGAATATGTAACAGTGAAAGGCAGCGTTGGGTGCGGAGGGTTCGTGCTGTTGATGTTATCACGCGCCTCGGCTGCACCGTTAGCAAAATTACAAACGTTGTTGAGCTCCCTTGGCGAGCAGCGAGCGCGGCTCTCACCAGGACACTCACTGTTGGAGGCGTCTGCAAAGCGCGCTTCCCCGCTGTAAACAGTTCTCCAAAGCACTTGCCCTGATGATTTGAGGAACGCATTAAAAGAGTCATAAATCTTCTGAAACGCCTTTCAGCGTTTCCTTGTAAGGAGGTGGCAGAGTACCTAAACAAGCAAAACTAAACAAAAAACAATGATTTTCCTTTCTTCTACCCTCTGCGCTTGAACCTGGCCATCCAAGAATGACAAGACAGAAGCCAAAGGCATTTTTTTCTCTGTCTCTTTCTCTACCACCATAAAGTCAAGCTGAAAAAGTTCTAAACCAGCTTCCTGCAAAGCTGGATCAGATGAAAAAGCTCGGCTTGGTCCTCCTAGCAGATTGCGTGGGATTAAATTGCGTGGGATTAAATTGCGTGGGATTAAATTGCGTGGGATTAAATTGCGTGGGATTAAGTTTTCCTTGTGAGCTTGGCAATAGGTGGGGTCTGTGGCAGGAACCCGAGCAGGAGCAGCTGCATCCTGTGCTGTGCTACCCCGGAGCGAGGTCCGAGCTGCAGGCAGAGCTATAGGATTGGGAAGGCTTCGTTTCCTCTCCCACCAGAGCTTTAAGCATCCCTGCCTTGCTTCTCCTTGGATTACTGGGATAATTCACGCTCGAGCTAGAGGGAATTGGATGTGCTCAAAGAAAACACTCCTAATAATTAGACTGGGGAATTAGTGTACTAACTGTTATTACCTATTAGAACAGTCTATGTACTAACAGATGATATTATAAGGTAAAAAAAGTATTAAAACTGACATATTTAG
>JAVCKT010037405.1:0-21314 GCA_032273925.1 Rhynchotus rufescens | reverse complement strand
AAATCATCTGAAAAGCAAGACATTTTCTTGAGATGGGGAGCACCTCAAACCAGGCTCTGTTCTTAAGGAAAAGGGAGTAACATGGTTAGATTAATTTTCTGGTTAGTAAATAACCATCTTCAAGAGTCTACTCATAGTAGTGATTTAAATGTGGACTTTTTTTTTCATTCCTGTTGAGAATCCAAAGCACCTATTCATTACAGTGCCCTTCTCTTTTAAATGAATTTTGGATCTTTGCAAATGTTCGGTGACTTATAAGAGTGAAAACTTTCTCTTGGCTTTCTTTGTAAATTTAAGACAGTTGTCTTAAGACTATTTATATGAACGATTGTTTTCAGCTATTGTAAATCACTGAGTCTAAATAATATTTTCATAGATGGTCTGTAATGGCACCAGTCTGAAATATAGTACTTTGTGTGATTAGAAACTTGCTTAGAAGTCCAAATTGTTGCTGTTGGATGTCTATCATTGGGATTGTACAGGTCTGAAGATAAAATTGTATGAACAAACATCACTGATTCAGCTACAGACTGGGTTGCTTTCCTAGTAGAAGAGCCCCAGAGATAACTGTCTTTTGCTCATACGTGGTGCTTGGTCTGAGGATGTAAACATGGACTTTCCAAGGGAATAGTGCTCTGCGGTAACACAATGACAGAGCCACGCTGCTGCTGCTGCTGCACGGCCAACTCACGTGTCTCCATCCAGCAGGTCCCTGTGCAGGGCTGCAGATGGCCTCAGGCTGGGCTTACACTGCGACAAAAGGTAGAAACATCCAAGCATGCTTATAGATTAAAGATCCTTGAAGGGAAAAATCCCACACATCAGCTCAGCCTCATTGCTGGGACCCTGTTGCTGAGGCTAGGCCCAGCCCTTCCCACTAGCCCTGAGTTAGACCAGGCAGAACAGATCTCTTCCCTCCCTTGGGCGCATGCTCCGTCTGTACAAAAGCTGCACCAGTTACAAGTATTTCACTAGAATGACTAAATCCTTCCTTCACGGCAGCGGCAGGACCGCCAACCTTTCTGCACCGTCTCCTCGCACCAAGCAGGTGCTGACTCCTCCTGCATCCCTGACCTTTCCTCAATGTCTCTCTATTTGCTGCTTCTGTCCTTTTTAAAAAGCCGCTTATTGATGTTTTTAAAGTGATGGGGGAACATAAACAAGTAATAAAGAAAGGTTAACAATACCAAATCAATACTACCGGGAGAGATGTCGGGGAGGTGGAATTGAGGAGGCTGGTGGTGAAGGAAAGCAAAAGGCCAAATTTAATCACAGTTCTATTGGCAATCAAATTACATTTTGGGTTGTTATTCTTTTTTTGTTTTTTTTTTTCTTTAAGCAAGAACTAATGTAAGCAGAGTGGTATTAGAGTTTCAGAAAAAGCAAAATATCTGAATGGAAATTCTGAATAAGAGCTTCTTCATATCCTTATGAAGAACACAGTGCTGTCAGGCATGTGGGAGAGAAACGTGTTTTTCAAACTTCTCTGTTGAAGACGGTGTGTGAAGAGAGTTAACTGATGTGTTCCCAAGACTTCTTTCTTTCCTATCTTTTGAATAAGCTCTCCAAAGCTGAGACTACCCAGACTCTTGCGGCCTTAACCGGAAGGATACAGACTCTGTCCATATGTCATCACACTCCCATTCCCACTAAGGTTGTTATTACTGCAGTGTCATGATAATGCTTAGCAGCTATGTGTGCTACAACTGACAAATGACATTCTGGACCAGAATGAGTTCATGGTAGGATATGTCTCCTAGAAAAGTCTACAATCTTCTTTCTTCTTCACTAAGTCCAGGGTTTATCCCTTTCCAGACACAGAATGTAACCCATTCCCTTTTCTTCCTCTTCTTACCTTCATGTCCTGGCAACAAAAATACCTTCTACTCAAAAAAAAAAAAAAAAAAAAATGTGGAGAGGAAAAGCAAAAGAGGAAGGCCTAATGTTTGATCTGTTTTAGAAAGATGCTCACTTTCCAAATGGGGCAGCATCTTTCCCCAACTGTTGCTTGTGTTACATGGTAGATTTATGCAATTCCTTTAAATATTTACCACCATAATCCATGCCATAAGCATGCATTATTACTTTTTAACCAACATTAAAGTTTAAAAACAAAATAAAAGCTTTGCCTCATCCCAGAAGAAATTGTCCTTCAGACAAACAAGAAATATAACATATCACATAAATACAAAAACAAAAAGAAAACATTATAACTCTGTTCTTCTTCCAAAAAAAGTAAAATAACATTTCAAAATTGCTGTGCTCTCTCTGTGGCACCATCTTTACCGTCTTTACTTTCATTAGGGCTGGTTCCTTTTTTTTTTTCCTCTTTTAAACTGTTTTTCGGTTGGTCTTAATACTAGCTCTAGAAAAAGATGGAAACCATGTATAGCTCAGAAGGACTGACGGTGTAAACATATCTCTTTGTGCCTCTGATGTCCTCCTGGACAAACAGCTATGTTTGTTGGGGTTGTTCCTTGTAGTACCAAGGGGTATTTAATACAGATGTTCATTAACTGCCTACCTGGCAGGGGTTTGCAGGCACAACCCTTCTCTGTGTCCCCCCTGATAGCCCCAGACAATGTCACTCAGGCATTATACAAGGTGGGCAGTTACCTCAATACTGCTCTGCAGTTCACAGGGTCCTTCACGGATCTTGCTGATAGCTGCATCTCATATTATGAGTTAACCTTTAGATTGCAATAAAAAGGAATAGCTGAGTTAGTTTTGGAGCAAATTAGCATTAGACATAACACTGAATCATTAGGTCTTTATCCTCGGCAATCCTAATCCTAATCCTTTATATAGCATGGCAGTGAAGAGTTGTCACTATCATAGAAATGTAATTGCCATTTGAGTCATAAAGCAGCTGTTTATGTGAAAGCAGTCACAGGAAGATCTTAGGGGAAAACAGAAAGAATAGCCACAGTAAGTAGGAACTGCAAGGAAAATGTCTCTGAACAAGCCAATTCAAGTCACTGCAGTGAGTTGACAAGCACTAGAGGGAGGAACACCTTGGACAAAGGGTGCTGTGAATTCAGAAAGCTTATCTGGGTTAATGGGAGACTGGTGAGATGGTTGGAAAAGAGATCATTCAGAACTCAGAAATTACACAAATCCTATCAGACTCAGAAAAGAGTTGGAGGAGTTGGGGAGGGCATTAGGAGGGAGGTATTTCACAACTTGCCTTGCTGCTTCTCTCCTACAAGCATCTATAGTCATTGCTACAGAGGAGGATCCTGGGCTAGGTGGTCCTTTCTTTGGGCCCTGCATGAGCATTTCTGCTTTCTGATGATTTTTTCTGTGCTTCAGTGGGATACTGGAGGAGGGAAGTGGAGGTTACAGATACTGGAGTTGATTTTGGCACAGCATCAGTTTTATCTATATCATTGGAAATACTGCTGGTTATCCACAGAGAAATGCTGCTGGAAAACAGGAGATATTCAGGTATAAAAAAAAAATGTATGTAGACTTTTTAATCTTGAGTATTTTTTAGCCAAGTCTTACCTAGGGGTAAGCCCTAAAGATTCAGCACAAATTGTTCTATGGGTTTCCATACATTTGAAATTGCATTTTTTGGGAGCTATTGCTGAAGACTGTATTCCTTGGAAAAATCTTATCCAATTCTATGAGGGATCATAATTCACATGAGAAACCCATACGATAATTTCCATTAGGATCAATATTTCCCTGAGCAGTTTCCTGGTGTTGAAACATCACCAAATGTCTCTTCAGTGTTTTAAAAATGTCAAGATTTGTTGCTACTTATTAAAACAAGAATAATTTGACAGGGTGTTTTATTCACAAATAAGCTAAAGGAAAGGAAATCGAGTGATCCTTTATTTGATAATGTGGATTAAGCAGCCTATTTCCTGGCGATATATCTGACTAGAGCAAATGTAGCAGGTGGTAGTTAAGATGTTTACCTTCTACTCACCACTGGCCTGGGGGCAGTTTGTTTGCTTTTCCTCAGCTTGCATCACTGAATTGTTTTGCTCTCCCCATTAAAATTTGAAGCCTACATTTCCTCAAGCCTTAAAAAAATAAAATCCAAGGAGGTACACTCTGGTCCCCAGACACAACGTTATTCTAATTCAGTTTAAGATTTGTTAATGCATTGAGGTCATTAATGTTTCATGGTGGTTCCATTTCTGCATGTGCATGAAGCCTTTTACACCACCATGGCTGTAATGAACTCCTCCTGTTTCCCGAGAGGCCTCTGGAAGCACAAATGTTTTCCCCTAATGAAATGGCTCAGGCTCTTTGTTTTGAAGATGTTTACATAGTTAATAACCCCGTAAGGGGAAAGAACAAAATAAAAGCCTGTACATAGACACTTGCTCCATGAATAGAGTACATGTACCCTTTGGAGAAATAAATCACAGAGTTTGGCAGGTTTTGATTTGGTTTTGAGGGTTTAGTGGTTTGTTTACTTCTCAGCTTTCATCTCTACAAAGGTAACTAAAGATCTATCCAAAGGGTGGAGAAAACAAGAGAGGAGACCAAGATGGATCCCCTCCCATCATTCAGGCCATATGTCATGAGAGAAACTTCTGCTAGAAACACACCATTCCTCTTCGCTCCAAGCTCTTGAGTGAAGATACCTTAGGGCAATAATCCTGGCTTGAACAAACCAGAGGAGCCCTAATTCCACCATTTATTGTCAGAACACTATTCCATTGCTTTTCTTTCTAGAAGAAAACTTCAGCATCTTGGCAGGATGTGAATGGCTATTACTGAATGTAAATCTATCTTCCCATGAACGGTCATAGAGCTCTCTGTCACAAGCAAAATAATTCACTTTGGATTTAAAGTAGATTGTCCAAGAACTCTGGCTTACATCTGAACACACACAAGAAAGTGCCATGAAAAGAAATACATTTCTCTGGTCCTTTGATCTGTTTTTTCTTTTCACTTTGTCTCCAGCTCCATCTCCCCGCTTAGATTAAAAGCATTTTTGGATAAGAGACAAGCCTTTTTCTCTGGAAGTTCATACATTGTATCATGTATAAAAGGGACCCTAGCATATTCTGTAATAGAATGGATTTATTAAAAAGAAAAAAAAAAAAAAGATCATGGTTGTGTTTCTACTCTTCAGGTTTCATATAGCGTCCATCCAAGCTGCTGAGATGAGGCAGATCACTGCACTGGTGTGCTCATACCAGCCTTGACTTAGGAGCCGATTCATCTTGGCAATATCACTGACTAGAGCAAATAGTAGCTCTAGAGGTTGTGTTGCACGTATCTCCCGTGTCATGCAGTATGCACATTCCACAGAAAGCATCATAATGTCCTACCAGCCACATGCAGTAATAGTGATTCCAGTGAGTGTAAAACCAAGCCAGATTGGTAAGGTTTATAGATCTGCTCCTCACACAGGGTTTAGTTAAGCTGTGGAATGCATTGCCACAAGACCTTTTTCTATTAACAGTATCATGGGTAACTGTCTGAGTTCATGAACAAGAAATCTGCTAAGGCCTATAAAATACTTTTTCTTTTTTTTTGGTATTAATAATAAATATATGTGTAAATATTGGAAAGTTCTGAGTGACTAATTTTTAGCAGGGCTGAAAAAGTATTTTTGGGAAAACATCAATAAAACTGATCGTGTTTCCATATTCATCCAGTAGCACTTGTTAACGATCAGTATCAGAGAAAGAATAGGGGAGGAAATTATTCATTCACCTGATCCTTTATGGTCAATCTAATATTGTTAAGTTCTGTGACCTCAAAAGGATATTTCAGTAAATCAAGTTGAAAGAGAAGGTCCTGGCCACTGCAGTCCATGGTGCCCTGGGTTTTGCCCCTTCTCTCCTCTTTTATCTGCAAGTAATTCATCAATAAGCACATTTATGTGACAAACGCAGAAGAAGGTGGTCCCGTAGTGAAAAGAGAGGTATAACATTATATAACTGTTTCCTGATAGTTATCATGAGAGTTGTTAAAACTAGATACTCTATACTTTCTGAAACCAAGCTTATTCAAAGCAGACCAAAACATCACATAAACAAACAAAAAAACCCAGACACATGCAAAGTGTCATTTGCACTGACACAGTCCTGATGTTATGACTGTACAATGATATATGCTTAGAGCAAAATGATCTAAATTGCTGGTGCCACCAGGCTGAGAGTAAAATGCCTAGGAAAAGCACTACCTCTGTGATGAACCATGGAATTTTTAAAACACTGGTGAATGGTGTGTTTATAAGAATAAGTAGGGAAAAAGAAGTCAGACCAAGCTGCATATCTGGAGAACTGGATCTACTCAGAGCAAAAGAAGAAAGCAGCAGACAATAGTGAGTTCAGTGGAACACTGTCCCTAAACTATGGAGGAGGGGTGTGGTTTTTTTTTGTTGTGGTTGTTTTTTGTTTTTTTTTTTTTTTTTTTTTGAGACAGGTTGGCTGCAAAAGGTTGATAATTCTTTAGTCATTCTCGTAAAGATTGTCCCTGGTGCTACATGGGTTCATTTGAAAGTCCCAGGTGATGTGGCACAGATTTTCTGAATATCTCAGACCTAGAGATCTTTTGCAGAGGACCCAGCAATCCTCCACAGGGAACTGCAAGTAGCCTTAAAAAGTAATGATTTCTCATCTTTATTCAGTTTCTTCTTTGAAATATAAATTTCCTGGTAATGCAGGAGAAAAAAAAAAAAAAAAAAGTAGTAAAGAACGAAGCATGTGAGTAGACAGGTAAGATACTCCAGCCTAAAGGACCACTTGTAGGGATTTCTCACAAGCACTGGATATGTCCTAACAGATTAATTGGTGGGAATGAGGCTCTGGTTTCTGGTCTAGAATTTTCTTTTCTGCTTGTCTTGCAATGGGCTTGTGTAGGCAGTTTCAAATGATGCATACAACTTGCTTGATTTAACTGGGAATGAACTGGAACAATTGCAAAGCACTTGGAGTCAGCAGGTGCTTTGCAACTGGTTGGATGGGCCGGTGGATGAGCTTCAGACTACTGATCCATGTCATTTAAATCATTTTTATTTATTAATTTTGACCCCAACCTGCAGGACAGAAGAATTTTAACTGATGCAGAGATGGCACTCCCTAACTTTGCAACTCCCTAACTTTCCAGCATCCCTGTTTTTCATCTTATCAATGTTGAATCATGCCAGAAGACTGAAGAATGGGGTGGAGAAGGGGAAAGAAAGGGGCTTGAAAAGATTAATAATATTTTTAATAACTCCTATCTTTATGAAGTACTTATTCTCTCATTTTACACAGTTCTTAATAGCACATGAGCAAATGAAGTCAGGATTTTTTGTTCTTACAAGAAAAAGTAATATCCCACTTTGTGGTTATTGAATTGCAAGAAGTACTGTGCATAGCTACTATCTAATTAGCACTAATTGAACAATAGTAAGGACTGCTACATTTTAATCAGCAGCCAAGACTTTAAAGAAGAAAACTTTTAATTATGGGGAAAGCTCTCAAGTCATGGCTTGCAGGTTACACCTGCACATGTTAAGTAACTAAAGAGCACAGTCTGTTCTGTCTAGTAATGATCCAGGGCTCTTTACTCTGCTTGGGGAAGAAAAAAAAGAGATTGACTCTTAAAGTATGCAACGAGCGTTTACTGAAGGAAAAGGAGAAATAAGGCTTCCATTCACACACCAGATGTTCCCATTAAACAATTGCTTTGGAGAAAGCTCAACTCATGTGGAAAGAGAGAGTTTTAGAGTTCAGAAAGAGGGAAGAGAGGAAAAAAAGTTAACTTGGAAAATAAGGGCAGCTGCTGAAGAAATTGTTCCTGGCTTTGGCCTAGTATACATCAATCCAACACCGCAAGGGGCCAGATCCAGGGCTGGCATAAATCAGCACAGTTCTCCTCAAAGGCAGCAGGAGTGACGGGTGACAGAGCGGCTGTGCTGACTGACACCACCCTCATGGTGCCGCGGTTTGGGGGGCCCATGGCCTGTGACTTCCTCTAATTCCTCAGTGCATGGCTGTAGCCAGGGATCTGCTCTCACATGTGTATCTTCTGTTTGTAGAAATGGCATGAACAAGATTTGTTTTTAATGGGTATTTTAGTAACTTCAGTTAACGGCTCCAAAAAAGCAGACTCCGTTTTAAATTTCTCACGGTCTCTGCCTTGCTGGTAAAACCAACAGTTAGTAGCACAGCGTAACTCATACGGACACCAATACGAGAGCATTAGTAGGATGGTTGAATTAACTCCAGCCTCATTTATTTTTGGGCAGGGGCCTAATAACACTTTAGTTCATTTGCAATCGCAGGCTGGCTCAGAAGCGTTCTCTCCTGCGCTATTTACCTTCACTAATTGGTCGTCTGTCTGGTTCAGCCCTGCTGCTCGACCAGCTAGAGAGCAAACTGCTCTTCCTAAGCTACCTTTCAGCCAGCTTTTCATAATTCGGGGAGAAGGACTGGTATTCAAATCACAGGAAATGATTTCCCCTTCAGCCTCTCACAGTCTCTTTCTTTCAAATAGGTTAGTCAAAGACTGAGTTTAAAACCTGTCCTTCTTTTCTGGACCTTTCAGGAACAAAATTCACAAGTATTATTATGTTTTGCAGGAAGGTGGGGATTGGTGGACGGAGAGAGGCAAAGGTAAGAACAACACTTGCTAAATTGCCAAGACAAGAAAGATGTATATTTAGGCACTTTACATTTTTCAAAACTCATCACCACCACTCTACACTGGATCAGTTTAATCTGAAATAATAATGATCTATCTGTTTCTTGTTGAACTTAGTTTGGCATTATTTTATCATGATTTCAAGAACTGTAATGAGGGTTTAAATTATAATTCTCTCTCCTTGCCTGTGCAAAGCTTGCATCCCTTCAAATTATCACCACATGCCCTTGGCAAGTCATAGCTCAGTCCTGCTCAAACAGCAGTGCTCCATTTTTCCCATCTAAGGCAAGTTGTTGCAGGATGATGCATGGCTCAAAGTGGATCATCTAACACTGCCCTTTTTACAGAGCAAGACAAGTTTGGTGGGTACCAAACCAGCTACTCCAGCACAGGGAGGAAAATGCAATTGTGGATCACTACAGAGGCAGTAGGCTGAGCAGAATCAGTGTATTTGTGCAAACTGCACCAGTTTGGCAGTCTGACAGCTTTAGGTTTAAAATGTTATTAAAACAAGTATTTGCATGGTAATATTTGATATTGTTATACAATATTATTATATGCTTAGCGTTGCTGTTGTTATTATTTGATACTACATAATCTTTGGTAGCCCTGGATTCCAAAATGCATGCCAAAATTAACAAATGATTATGTCTCCTTAAAATAGAGACCTCAGAGAGGCTGGAGCCTGTATTGCCGCCAAGTTTGACTTCTTGTTTCGTGGGCTGTAGGGAACAAGGCCATTTCAGCCCTCCCTCACGGTGTATTTTGGACAGCCCAGAGGCTATGGAAGTTTTATTGCCTTCTGGATGTTTTCAGAGCCATTAACACCATCCTTATCGTGAGGAACCTGCTTTAGCACCTGCAATATATATATAAATTATAAAATAAATGAAGAGTATGCCTCAGGCCCCGTCTATCATGTGTTACATATTTAAGGGTCCTTGAAGTGAACTAACCCTTTTAACGCATCTCAAAGAAGATCACGAAAAAGCTAGGACCTTAATGCCTCCAAAGGAAAAGCAGTTGAGACCCATCTGCTCAGGACCCAGGGGGAAATTCAGGACACCTGCAAGCTCTTTTTTATTGTCCCCTCCTCACTAGGTTGGGTCATAAGGCCTGTCCGAACCGGTGGCAGGACCAGGCACTGTCCTCGTCTCGGTACTAGGGCACTACCTTGAGCTAGGCCTGCCCGCAGGCCCGTGCCCAGCGCGTCCTGCAAAGGCCAAGTGCTGGCTCTACAAATTGTCAGCTCCCTTTTAAATCACCCTGCCTTGATAATTACTGTTACTCTGCTGGCAAATATCCCCCTGGCACCTTTAAAAGTGAAGCAGATTGAGCAGGCACTCAGCCTGCACTGAGCTCTGCATTACACCATTACCTCCGTGTTTATTTTAAAGCTGGACACCTGAAGAGTAACTGACTCCTCAGGAAGCCAAGAGCCTTCTGAGGCTCTGGTGTAGCCATGCAGAAGGGACTGAGGGAAAATCCCTCTGAAAAAATACAAGGAACTGGATTACAAAAACATCAATTCTTCCCTAGGTGCGCATAGGGCAAATCAATATACATGCACCCTGCTAAATTTTATGGATGAAGCCCACAACACATGCACATCTCAGCTCCTTCTTTTCTGCTGTTCAAGTTCCACCACCAGCAACTGCTGTTCACTGTTCCTGAGCTGTTCAAGCTCCACTATCAGCAACGGAGACCATGCTGCTAAAAAAAAAATATAATAAAAAAAAAATCTGCTAGAGCTTTCCCTGTCAAGTAGGTCTCTTAAGCCCCATGGGTAATGTTCTCAAATGACAAAGCTGCTCTCTTTTTTGGCAAAGGTCTTTTATCAAGCGATATAGCGGCACATTTTCAATCATCTCCGTATCACAATGAAGAGACAAACCCTGTTAGCGTTGTTCTGCGAAAATCATAAAATGCACGGGCTCAGTACACCTAGGGACTAGGCTGGGCTTTGAGCTTCCATGAATCTTAGCAGCAGCGGGAGAAGTGTAATTCAATCTTTTTAACTTGGTGATATATATTCATGTCAGTGGCTTTAAGATAAGGAAAAGACTTTAGTTGAAGAATGAAACTTTTGATGAATAACCTAGAGTACAATGAATAATGTACAAATATTTCTTTCCTCTCAGTCAAAATGATTCCAGATCCTTTTTCATTTTAATCCCTATCGTATTCTTCATTTAAAAAAAATCTTAAGGAAATGAAAGGGGAAGAAAAAACCCTATATTTTTAAAGGGCATTGGAATTCTAAAAGAAGAGTTTTTCCCCCAAGCTTTCCTAAAGACTCAAAGATATTTTTATTATTTCTTTTTATCTGCTAGAAAACAGACAATAGTTTGGTTACTGGCAGTAATAGAGATACTAATGATGGGGTACTATGCATCTGTTGAGTGTTCTTCAGAAAATAAGGAACTTAGCTAAGAGGAATGTCTTCTTTTTTATTATTATTTTTTTCACCTGGGAGTTATTTCTCACCAGTTAAAAGATGGATCTATATAGAGCATTTTCCTTCTCACAATCTCATTCTTAATTCTGCCCTTGCTAAAAAATGAGAAAAAAACATATGTAATAGTAGCATGATTTCTAAAGTGAGACAACAGAAGTAAAAGGTGTAAACATCATCTCATTTATGTTCTTATGTGGGAGAAAATAAGGCAAGATAAATGGAGTATTAGATGCAAGTCATGCCCATTTCTTCCCGATTGCATCACAGCCCGGCTTTCAGCAGAAGGCTGTCACTAAGCTCCAGGCAGACACACAGGGTAACTTTTTTAACATAGGAGGGAGGTTACATTGCCTGGACAGCTCTGAACTTAAGCCCTGGGCCAGTCCTGCAAACCTCCAGAGGATGCCCATTCTTTGTATCTGAAAAAGGGAAGATTTATACTGTTCTGTGCCTTTGAATTAGCATGGGTGAATCCATTTCTAGCCTGCTTAGGTTTCTGTACCCCCTGATTGATCTGGTTTATGAAAGAGCAGCATATCACAACATACGTTACATGAAATTGCTGCAAGGAAGAATTAAGACTCTAAGAACAGCTCAAGAAAGCAAATGAGTACCAGAAAACCTTTTAATAAAAAGAGTTTTTCACTATAAATTCTGAAATAAAGATGAAGTCAAAGCTTTAAATTTTAAACAGAGAATATATGGGAATAAAGCCCTGCCCTTCTAGGCATGCTGAGGATGAAGTGGGTCAATGTAGACTTTGATTTGCTGACTTGTGTCTTCCTTAAACACTTAATATTTGAGTGCAGTAAACTCTGAGCTACCATTCCAGCATCTGGTGATGGCTCTCTCAGGACCCTGACAGAGGCTAATGATAGAAACACTTCCCCAAGGAATTGCTTGAAACCAGATAGGGGAGGATTACTTTTAAGGGTAGCTCAGTTTCATACCTATTGAGCGCTGGGTTTATCTTTTGCAATAGCAACTTCTGCTTCAGATAAATGATGGTGAGACAACCAAAGTCACTTGGGATGGACTTGCTGTTCTGCAGGTGAACTGAAAGACTCCTATACCATCCATTCACCCAACCTCAAAAACAAAATGCTTTGTTGAATATAAGTGGAGGAAGGGGTGATATTCCTGTTACTTGAATGCAACTAACTAAGGTATGAAAATTAGAAAGCAAATCTCTCAAAATTTCTTTGTCAACAGAGTTTCTGGGGTCATTCTGACCATATATATGTGTGTGTATATAAACAAAACAAACCTCTAATCTTCTCTTGTCCCCTGAAAGCCATCAAAGGGCTGGGCTAGTGTAGGCGGAGGAGACACTGCCTTTTCCCAAGATGTGGAAGAGAGGAGGTGGACAGGAAGAAAATACAGAAGTGTGACAAGCAGAACTGGATATCTGACAAAGATTAATTTACTATCTCCTTTTTAATTAAGATTTCTGGAGCAACGAGGAGAGACAAACACGTCTGTAACAGAGCCATAAGCACAGGGCAGGGCAGAGAAGCATTAATGCGTTACAGTAAAGAATCTGCCCTATTTTTTCATTTGTTTTGAGAAGATCAGCTGCTTTCCACGTGAGTAAATGAAAAGCCAAAGACCTAGTGGAAAAGAAGGTAGAAGAAACAAGTCATATTTAACTGTCTCCTTGCTTTTATACTTTTTTTAGTCATGTCTTTCCCTGGATTTCCCAAAGTGATCCATGTTAACATCAACATAAGATGATGTTTACTGCAGAAGAGTGACCTTAGTCATTCAGGAAATCATCTTTATTTCCACTTTGAGGAAGTCATCATTTACCCTGGATGTGCAGGGGCATTGGACTAGAGGTCCCTTTCAACCTTAAGGATTCTATGATCTCCCATTTCTTGGCATAATGGTTAATGGCATAGCAAATTCCATCTTCCCTCTTTTAACACACAAGGCTGGAAGTAACAGCAAAGGATTTCTGCAGAGAAAAAACCTCTTTTCTCTTCCCAAAGTTTGTGTTTGTTTTTTCTCCAACCAAAAGTAAGGGATCCTGCCTAGCCAGTGACAAAACTTTGGGCAAGAGCTACAGCAAACCAAGAAACTTGCATGCATAATAGCCTATTTCTAGCATTGTAATAAAACTTATAAAATAAAATAAAATAAAGTTATAAAATAAAAAAGTTCCAGCTTGAAAGTTACCCTTTTTTTTTTGTTGTTTTTTGTGCAGGGAGATACCCTGGTTGTGCTGGATGGACAGGATTCAGACAAGATTCCCCCTGTTCATGCAGGCTGGAAAGGGAACAGGCCTGTGACAGAGTTAGGGACTGGATGCAGATCTCCCAAATGCTGATCCACAACTCTGCCTGCTGAGAATCTACCATCCTCCCAAAGATGCTGCTCCCAAACTCTCGGGTATTTCCACCAAAAATTCTAGAGTGGGATTTGTATCCAAGACAGAGACATTCTGTTTTCTTCCTAAACTTGTCAATGATGTTTTGATCCAAAGCTTAATTTAAGAGGTAAGGAGAGAGTTTAGGGTATTGATTTATTATCATTAATTTCTTTTCTTTCCCCTTGTCACAGTTTTTCACAGATTTATGAGGTTAAGGAGCATGAAGCCAATTAAATAATCTGACTGGCTGAACATCTGTTGCAACATAATAGTAATTGTTGAAGCCAATGTTCCTGACTAGTCATTAATTCTGATTTAAAAACTAGAGGTAGGGTATTAGCAGACAACTTCACCAAAAAGCCTAGTATTAGTCTGGGCTCAGAGCAAACCCTCAACCTCCTTCAGCTCTGACATCTCCTCCAGCCACGTCCACCTTTGGCATCTCACAGTCCAAGTGACTGCAAGACCTAAGCGTCCTTCTAATGTTTCCTCACAGTTGCATGTAGCCCTAACACGAGCTTAGTGGTCTACAGAGAGATACATTTTAGTTTGCAGGTTGTTGCTGTGCAGCAGCTACAATCAGAAATCCAGCCTTAAATATAATGCAGTGGAACTGAATGCAGAGATGTACCTCAGCCAGGAGACAGGAAGCTGCCAAAGGAAAAAACACTTTGCTAAGGGTTGGTGTTTCATTTGAGCCCAAATCCAATGCATAATCTGAGGTTAATGATTAAAGCACCTCTAGTTAGCTATGTGAAGAAGTAAGTCTTCTTCAGTTCCATCTTGCTCCATCCATATGGACCATATAAATCCTCCCCTAAGGAGTAGTTTGAGGCTCAACCCACCAGCAAGCAGCCCCAAACTGACAGATTATGCACACTCTGACCATAAGCAGTGACCACTAGTGTGGACATAAAGCATTTGGGAGACACGGGACATGTCCACAGGTTTGATTCTAGCTTTGCACAATAAACAGTCCCAGTGACTCATGGATTTATTCACCAATGACATGAGGTCTCAAAAACAGACTTCAAATTGGCAACAGTATTTGCAAAAGTCTAGAAAAAAAATCCTGGGGTCATTCTTCCCCTACTTTAAAATACCAACCATAAAATTTTCAAGCAGATTATTAAAAAGGCTAATTCTCTGAGCTTCAGAAGTCATACATGCAGGCAAAGCACCTCTGCTCAATCACTGGAGGTATTTAAGCCTGAATGGCAATAAGAAATTGATACCTAAATAACCCTGAGAGATTGGAACTAAGCCTGTTTAGAATAGAAACAGTGATTTCTCCCATTTCTGATCTGGGCAATAAGCATTTAGTTGATTCTGTAATAGGAAGACAGGCCGTAGCAGATCCGGAACTGTCTGGCGATAACGCAGCCCAGTCAAACAAGCCCAACCACATTGTCAGGAGAGCCTGGCAGGGGGCCCAGGCCTGGAGTTCCTGAGCCGGGGAACTGCCACTAGACTTCTGAACAAAAGCTTCATTCTTAATTTAGCATAGCTAGCCCTTATTGCCTTAGAATCTGCATTTTCCTTACATCTTGCTCTCAAAATAGCTTCCTCCCCCATCATCTTCAATGGTATAGACAAATACATAAATTATATCAACGCTCGCATACTTAGGATCAGTTATTGTTTAGAAGATGGTGGAAATTACTTGAATGAAAAGAATAATTTACATTGGTCCTTAAATCCTCCCCACGTGCAATATAAGTGGGTTGTAGAAATGCTGTGAGTATTCCTGCTAAATGGGGGGGTGACACGGGGCCTGTAGGAGTTAATGACAGATCAACAGTGCTAAACTTGGATGTTTTGGTTTATGTCAAAAACTTTGCTCTTTGCTCTTTCTATGACTATCACCCTTAAATATGTGGAAAATGTGTCCACGTATGTGGATACGTGTCTTGAATTATTCTCAAAGTGCAACAGGGTGGAGATGAGGAAGAAAGGCATGATGAGATTTTGCATTGAAGGGAAATTTATACCCAAAGCAATAAAGAAAGTCCCTCTGCATCTTATAACAGGGTTCAGATCTCTCTGAGCCCATAGAATGGAACTGACAGAAACATTTCAAGGTTAAAAAAAAGAGATTAAAAACACAGTCTCACAGGTATTTCTAACATTATCTGAGATATTCTAAGTGTAGGCAATATTATCAGGCTGCACGGTTCAGAGACACAAATGGATTTAGACTCCTCCACTTGCCCAGAATAAGCTTTGAAAACTTGGGGGCATATCTGCATTGTGTGAAGCTGAGCTCCTGCGGTAATAGAAACATTTCTCTTAATGTTGGTTGCACTTAGTGCTGATTCTCCAGGCACTCAGGTGATGTGCTGTGACACTGAAGCTTTCTCTACCCTTGCAGCCCCACAGGAGACCCAAAGCTGCTCTGAAATTGCAGGGTATGTGTGTGTTTACATGAGAGCTCATGTTTTCTTATGGTAAGTTTGGGACGCCAGTCACAATTGTAACTGTGTGTGACAGTGCTCGCCAAGAAGCCCTTAATGCCCTTAGGCCAGAAGTGTAGTCAAATATTTCCAGGTCTGGCACCAAGGATTGCTGCCCTGGTTAACTTTGCCTTCTCGTTGTTGTTGGATTGTCTCACTTTTTCACACCACTCACCACCTCGGCATCTCCTTAAAACCTTTCCAATTTTCTTGGTTTCTCTGAAGCTCTCTTCAGGGGATGCTCATTGTCAGAAGTCAATGCCAGGTAGCTGCTACACTGTGTTGTCTCAGCCAAGGCAATTGCCTCAGGAAATTGTCTCAGTCAATTCTTAAGAGTCCATTTAAATAGCTCCTAAACATCTATCCTTGCTACCTATTCCAGGAAATGATTTTATCTCATCCCTTACCCAGCATGCAGCCCAGGTAATAATAAGGAAAGAAGAGTGTGCCACATAAACTGACAAATATTACAAAGTATTTTCATTTTTTCCATCTTCCCACTCTTCCCTCACGACCTCTTCAAGCTTGTTTCCCTACCTCTGGCACCAGGAGGCACTTCTTTTTCACAGCATCTTCCCACACCTTTGAATACAATTACACGAGTTGAGCTCTGAAAATGGCCTGCAAATCTCCCCTCTGCCATCACTCCTCCCCGCATCACTGCTATACACAGAACCTCAGTGTCTAACACACCACATCTTCAGCAGGGAATCAGCTGCTTAAAGCCATCTTTGAATTTCAAGCCTGCATCTCTAGGCCTTTGAGCAGAGATGACCCCATGTTATGTGTAAGGTCTGTTGTATCACCTGTTGGTGATCACCAGGTCAGTCCTGCCTGAACACTGTAGATGTTTTCATGCTGAAACCATTAAACAATAAAACATTTGTTTCTTTTGCATTTTGCCTACCAGTCAGTCACAGCGTTTCAGCCTGTTTAATCCACCTTCATTCCTCTTCTTGCCTTCCTTGCTGTGTTTCACATCTGCTTTATACTTTCCACGTTCATGTAATCAGTCCAGAATTTTTAAAAGCATGTGTCACCATAACACTTCTATTTCATTTCATAAACAGCCTCCTCCTCCTTACCTACCATCTCCCTGTATGCACTTTTTTATTAGTAGTAGTAGTATTGCAATCTCCCCTAAATTTGGGGCTGAAAACCATTTGACATCCACAACGAGGCACTAAAAAGGATTTATTCTGTCCTTGAAGTAGACATGTAACTCCTCTTAATGTGAGAACTCACACTGTTGTAAATCAAGACTAAATTCACTCATGTCAGTGGGCTTCCATAGGGCAAAACTAGCATAAACAAATACAGAAGCAAATCCTTTTGTACTGGCCATAGGTAAAACTCAACAACAAACACCACAATTACCTTCTGTCCCATCTCTGTATATATAACTAAAAAGCCTACTACTAATTTTTCTGAAATTCAGAAAAAAATCTTATTTGTTTTCCAAGGGCAGATTTTCTCTTCTGCGCAAGCACAGATTCTCACACATTCACAAATGCTGCATGCTAGTTTCATGAAAAAGTGTGTACTGAGTGATCGCTTCTTCCTCTGTGACCCAAAATAAACCCATTGCTATAGACTTATATGGAAACATGAGCAATCTTGTTTAATTAATATTCCAAGGTCACAGGAAAAATGTATAGATAAACACATTTAAAGGTTTTTGAAAGCTTAGCAGCAACATTTCAGCACTGCTTTCTGATGTTCTTGCTTTGCTTGCTGTCTTCAAGCCAAAAAAAAAGAGCCCATAAAGCTTAGAGAAATGATCTGTCTCTGGGTTTGGGGTTCCTGTCAGCTGTCAGTCCTGTGATATAGCACCATGCTACATGACAGGAGACCAGCACTCAGATGATGTATTACAATAATATGTCAGCAGCACAATGGTGCTTTGTTAATGCTTAATAACCAGAGTACTTCACTGGGGAGAGGGCCAAGGGAAAGAGGAAGACCTGGGCAGAAGGCAAAACCCAATAAGCTAAATCATCCTGTTTAAGCATTCAGTGCCATGAGTATTGGGTGGGAAATGTCTCATTTGTCTCCCAAAGAAAGGACTAAAGCTGGGCATCGTCATTCCCAGAGAAGTACCTGGAGCACCAGACCTCTCTTGGATTAGCTTTCTGGGGACTGAGAACTTGCACCGCTGGTTGCACAAATGCCTAGATTGAACAGGAGTGAGGGAAGGAGGTTCCTCTCCTACCTTTGCATGGCTGGGCACACTCCTGGTCAGCAGAACCATGAGTATAAGCATCTTCAGGCTGCGGATTTTAGAAAGGTGCTCATCTTCCCTAGAAGATACAAAGGTCCATTAGGTGCCTCTCAGATTCCTCCTTACGGCAGGAGGACTCAGTCTCCCTGACTCAGGGCTTTGGTTGGTTCAGGCACATCTTACACTGCATGGCGTGGGCCAGGATGCCACCAGCCTCAGCGACATCCCCGCAGTGTGGTACAAGCACTGAGTGGCACAAGGGAGATGTGTTCTCAGTCAGGCCCTCTAGGTGCTCCCATTATACAAGCAATGAAAAGCTCTCCCTGCACAGAAGCACAAGAGCATCAGTAGTCAGCAAGTCCAAACCAAGCCAAAGTTTCCATACTTCGGAAAATACCAAGAACACACCACGCTAGGGAAGACAGCCTTGACAGTTCTCTTTTCCACACTACTGGGCACCCACGGTGAAGACTGAAATGGCAATGGAGAGCTGACTCCATAGGAAGCTTTCATGCACTTTCCCTGGGCATAATAACCTGCACAGGAGGCACACTTGGCACAACCATGGAAATATGGTAAAGTAGCACACAGTGCTGACACTGCTTTAATAAACTTAGACACAGTTGGATTCAGACTAAAAATGAGCTTCTGCCATTGTTCCCAGATTATGCTGAGGACTGGTAATTTTAAGTGCCTGCATTTGACTTCACAGCTGCACTTAGCTGGGTTCCTGCATATAGTCAATTGGTAGGTCTCAGGTCATTAAGCCACAGCAATGTCATCATTTCTGCTTCTCTCTTCAAAAGCTGTGTTTCAGGATTACAAGGACTGTGTTTCAGGATTACAAGGAGGGTTACATTGGCATCACTGTGAAGACAGCAGAGCCAAACACTTCACAAGCTGGGAGGTCTTCTCAGATGGAAGATCTCATGCATCTTTCTCAGAGATGATCATCCTAGTTCTTGGTTGCCTGACCTTTTCAGCTCAGGGACATGAAAGAAAAAAACATAGCTGATCATTAATTATGAAAGGGAAAAGAGACAAGATACTAGACACATCCTTATCTCTACTAATACAAAAGAAGATCAGCTGCACCAGGTAAGATAAAAGATCCGTTTGAATCATTAGTCTACACTAACCAGTGTCTGGTAGCAGGACATTCAACCACTGCAAGAGTAAGACAGCTATGAAGACTTATTTCTCAAGTATCTTTCCCACTTTCAAGAAATCTGCAGCTTATGTGGACTTTCAGGTCTAAAGGACAGGCCATTCTATGTGTGGATGCATCCACTCAAAGGGAAATGGTAAATACACATCCAGAAACACATTTACATACTCTGTCTTTTTCCTTTTAAAATGGTCTCTTGTGTCTAGGAGTGAAGAAGCGTTTTTCTTGCAGCATGAGAATTTGACAGACTCTTGCAGACTACAGTCACGCAGGGACCTTGTCTGCAGAAACAGGTTGTTCCCCTTTCCTGTCTGTCTCCCAGACTCCAAAGAGGATCTGCCTGTGGGATGGAAAGGCAATGAGGTAACTATTTTTTGGAAGGAAGCAGTAAGAAGAAATGAAAGGTAGCAGCTTTATCGCTTATCTTAAAAACTACCTTACCACACTTCTCTGCTCATTTTCCAAGTGTTTGACAGGACTTAGTCAACAACAGAGCTGGAAGACTAAAGGGAACAAGGAAAGTTCAGAGCAGACAGAGGAGATTCCACCAAAAGGAAACCCAGGAGGAGAAGGATTGAAAGAGCAGCCAGGGTAACTCTGATGTACAAAAATACATTTATTTTCAACAATTTCAAAACCACTGCCTTTTTTTACAGTAGAAATATTCAAATGGAACAATAAAACCAAGAACAGTATATATATATATGTATATATTATGACTCATGCATTTGTATTACTGTGTTTAATACAAGTATTGCAATTGTCTGCCTCATTTAATCCTTTAAAAACATGGTGGTGGTTTAGGTTTAATGCACTGTCAAACATCGTCAGACATGAGATGAGGGCTCTGATTTTGTTTGTCAGAGCAGGGCAAACTCAAATTTCTGTCAGAGCTAATTGAAAAGAAAGGGAGATATAGTTTATCTTTGCGCTTCCCTAAAACCAAAGCTTAGCATGGAAGAAAACCAACTCTTTCCCATATGTGTTCTCATTTAAGACAATTACAACTAAAAAAATGCTGTGGTCCATAGCTGCTCTGGCCAGATCTCTGATCCTGCCAAGCTTTAGTCTGGGAACTCTCAAGTGCAGGATAAACTAAGTAAAGGATCTAGTGGTGTTTACACCAAATTTATGGCCATACAGAGTCAAAAGGTGCAGCTAGTCTCCAGGTCTCATGCATTATTCTTGTGTTGTAGCTACTACAAGAGAGTCCATCATGTGGGAAAGGCTGGCAGTGATAGAGGGCAATGACCTGGTCCCTTGGTCACTCTCTTCTTTTCTCTTTCTATACAACTACAGTGGGATCTACTTACGCTTTATTCATAGTGCTACCTCTTGCCCTCCTTACGTAGATAAATAATCATCGACAGCTTCAAGCATTTCCATTGTTTTCCTCAGGGGAAAAGTTCAAGGGAAAAAAAATGACAACATTCCACAATATCAGATACACAAATGGAAGTGGACAATCCTCCAGTCTGTGCCAAGGCTCCACCTCAGAATATCTCAAGAAAGATGGATAATGCTGGCGGCCTAAATCAAACCTCACAGAGGTGCCACAGAGAGCTACAGCCTCAGGTATCTCACTGGGATGCAGCAGATGCCCTTTTGGCATCCTGAAGGAACAGCCTCCAGATCAGCCATGGGCACAGCATGCCCGTGTTCCACCTGCCACCAACCACGGCTGGTGTCTTAACACAGCAAGTCTGATCTGGCAAACGTGGTGCCACATACACCCTTGGGTGAGCTCTCTCTGGCTGCACATGGAGTGCACTCTGGTCCAGAGACCAATGTGATGACCCATCCAGAGAGAACAGAGAATCACAGAATGGTTGAGGTTGGAAGGGACCTCCAGAGATCATCTAGTCAACCCCCCTGCTCAAGCAGGGACACCTACAGCACATGGCACAGGCTGGCACTCAGGCAGGTTTGGAAGATCTCCAAAGAAGGAGACAGATAGTAAAACCTAATAGATCTCATGGAAGATGAAGTTTGAGTCCACTCAATAATCAAGACTTTTTTTTTTTTTTTTTTTTTTTTTT
>JAVCKT010037402.1:0-15486 GCA_032273925.1 Rhynchotus rufescens | reverse complement strand
TCCCGCCGCGTCCCGCCGCGTCCCGCCGCGTCCCGCCGCCCCGCGCTGCCGGGGCCGCCGCGAGCGCTGCGCCCGCCGCGGCTCTGCGGGCTGCGCCGGGGCCGGCCGGGGCTTTTGAGTTGAACGGCGCAACAATAAATGTGTTGCAGAGCCGGCGAGAAAAGAATGGGGATGACCTTCAATTGGTACTGGATTTGAATAACACCACGGGGTGATAAATGCCCATTGTGTTTTAGGAGTAATGAATCTCCACTGTCTCTATAGCTCAGAAACAGCAGCTGCAACCTGGAGCCAGCCATCTCTTAAAGACACAGCTCCCCTCGAGCCCCGGCCCGCCGCCCGGGGGGGCCCCGCGCCCGCCGCTCCCCGCGCGGCCCCCCGCCTCGGCACCCGCAGCGCCGGGACCCTCGGGGTCCCCCTGCCCGTCACCGCCCTGTGCTGGGCGCTCCCGGGGCTGCCCCTGCTGTGGGTGACGGGGTGGCACTGCCTGCGTGGGGGGCATCGTGCCAGGGTCCCCCTGGGGGGGCTGGGCTCACCTGCCCCCCGCTCAGTGCCCATGGCAGGAGGGGGCTGTGGGGGGACCCTGCTCGTTGTGTCCCCCGGCTGATGGTACCGACTTGCAGCCGAGGGCTCCAGGCCGGGAGTGGGGCCATCATTGCTGCTCCCCGGGGTCCCCAGAGCCCCCAGACCCCAGATTTGGTCTGCAGGGCAGCCTGGGGTCCCGGCAGTTGGGAGGGAAGCCGGGGGCTGCCCCCTTCCTTCACCCCGCAGCACCCAGCACCAGCCCTCGGCGCTCACAGTGTCACCAGGGGGGCCGGAGGGTCCTGCTGGGGGCTCCCTGCCCTTCCTCGCTTGATCCCAGCTCCTCAGCAGTGCAGCCCCAAGGGTGCTCGGAGCATCCATCGAGCGATAGCCCGTGTGTCCCCATCCACAGGGAGCACCGGGTGCAGGAGGAGGCTCCCAGGGGTGACCCGTGTCCTCGGGCACCGGGCAAACCCTTGGCTCTGCGGGTCCCCCCAGGCCGGGGCACCAGCAGGGCCCGATTCCGGGGCTGGGGCGGGAATTCCCGAGCTGGGGCTGGCCTGGAGGCAGGGAAGCTTCTCCATGGAAGTCGCTCCCCGCCACCCCGGGGGCTCCTTGCAGTCCGGCACCTGCGGGGAGGTGACAGCGCGGGGACCCGGGGCGCGCGGAGCCGCCGGAGGAGCCGCGCGGTGCGTGCGGAGGCCGGCGGCTCCACGGGCGCCTCCCGCCGCCCTGCGGCTCCTCGCGCCCTTATTAATAACAGCCCCGTTTCCTCGGAGCGCGAGGGAACCAAGCGACGTCGGCGTCTGGGGGAAGAACACAAAGAGAAATAAAGCCCTGGTGACACCCCAGCGCCCCGAGCTGCTTCCAAGGGGTCGCCTGGACCGTGCGCCGCAGGGACACGGGAGACGTCCCGTGGGGGGAGCCCCGGCCGCCCCGGCCACCCGGGCGCTGCCGCGGCCACTAGACCTGCCACCCTCTGCACTCGCTTTAACTCGCCCGCCGCCGCCGCCTTGTGTTTTCCTCTCCCCCAAATCTCGGCTGAGTTAATGAAGTTATGTGATCCTATAAATGTTAATTGTCTAAACTTCTCTCTCCCTCTCCTTTTTTTTTTTTTTTTCTTTTCTTTATTTTTTTTTTTATCTTTCCCCTCCTTGCTGCTTTCTGCTCCACTTGTAATAAAGAAAATATCTTGGCCGGTCTTAGCCAGTTGCTTGGCAACGTCGATCGGAAAAAAAAAAAGGGAGAGAGGGAAAAAAAAGAGAACAGAATGTAACCAATCCCGAGACAACCAAAAGATTTTTGGTGACATGTGACCTCTGTGCAAAGGGCAGCCTTAAACTGTCCCTTCTGTCCCTTGCTCCTGACCATTAGGGTACCGCTCATCCCCCCCGGCTCCTTACACCAATAAATATGGATTAGCGCGATACTTTTTCCCACACTGATGAAAAGCTCGGCTTGATCTTGCCCCCCTCCTTTATGCGGCGGCCTGACAAGTTTCTAAACAAAATTAAGGGGGATGAGTGGAAAGGAGCGGTGGAGGTCGGGGAGCTGCGGTCCCCCGGGGTGCCCCTGGACCGGGCGCCGTGCGGGATAGCGCCCGTGGGCTGCAATGAAATCCCCGGGGTCTCTGCACCCCTAGCAGGGGGGTGGGCCAGGCCTGGACCCTCATGTGAAGTGCCGGCCGGAGGCTTTGCCCGCGGCGGGAGTCGCCTGCAAATTCAATTTCATCCTGGAAAAGAAAGAAAAATAGAGAGAAATAAAGAGAAACCCCAACGTGATGTGTTCCTGTGTCACCCGCCACGGCCCCGCACTGTGTCCCGCACGCGCTGCGGGGTCACCCCGGGATCCGGGGGGACGCGGGCGCCCTGCCGGCCGTCCCGGCGCGCGGAGCCGCCTCCAGCGCCGCGGCCGCCGCTCGCCAGCTCCCGTCTCCCCGAGGCTGCCAGGAAAAACGCGAAATTAGGGCAAGGAGGGAGAGGGAGAGCGAGCGCAAATACAAAAAGCCAATGAACTTGTTTCCAGCTTCGGAAGTGCCGTCCTGCGCTAGGAGAAAAATATTTCTCCTGCTAAAATAATAAAATGAAAGGCAGCTCGCGGAGCGGCGGCGGAGCGTGGCGGCGCCGGGACGCGGCGCGGGGACGAGCGGCGAGCTCCGCGGCGGCCGGCACCGTAAGTGGGAGCCGCGGGCCCGGCCGTGCCCGGGCCTCCCCGGCAGAGGGGCGAGGGCCGCGGGGCCGGGAGCAGGTGCCCGAGGTGCCGGGTGCCGGCGGTGCTGGGCGCCCGCGGGAGCACAAAGCGCCTTTGAGCCGCGCACAGAGCGGGAGTCACGGCCCGGCCTCGTGGCCAGGCCCTGGGCCGCCCTGGGGACGGCCGGGGACAGCGGGGCTGCACGTCCCCCTCCCCGGGAAGGCGGCGCAGGTGGCGGCAAGCGCGGTGGCCTCCAACCCGCGTGTCCTGGAGCTCTGGATGTTCCCTAGGGTGGCATCCGTGAGCGGAGCCGGGCGTGGGGAGCGACCGAGGGTGACGTGTGGGTGCCTGGCCCGGCCGAAGCCCCCAGCCTGCGGCGGCCCCCAGCTCCCCATTGGGCCCGGGATTCAGCAGGGAGCCCTCAGCTCGGCCCAGCAGGACTCGGGTCACAGCCATGACCCACCCTGAGCCTCGTGGTCCCCCCTGGGGACGATGGCTCCCCTTGAAGACACTGGCCCCGGTGCCTGGGGGACCCACGTCCCTGCGACAGGGAGGGCTCGGGGTGGGTGACGGGGTTGGGACAGCAGCTGCTGGGACCCAGCAGGATGGGCTGGGACACAGTGAGACCTGGTGGGACATGATAGGACCTGGTAGGACCTGCTGGGAGCCCATGGAGTCTAGTGGCACCTGGTGGAACCTGATAAGACCCAGCAGGATCCAATAGCACTCAGTACAACCCAATGGCACCTGGTGGTACCTAGTAAAACCTGGTGAAATGTAGTAGGATCTGGTGGGACTTGATAGGAGCCTGTAGGACCTGGTGGAACCCAATGGGACCTCAAGGGACCTGGTAGGAGCCATTGGGACTTGGTGGAGCTCATCGGGATCTTGTGCAACCTGAGAGGACGTGGTAGGATCCAGTTGGGATCCACTGTGGTGGGATACAGTGGGACCTGGTGAGACCTGATAGGATCTGGAGGAGCCAGTAGGACCTGGTGGGAGCTGGTGAGACCTCATAGGACTTGGTAGGACCCAGGGGGACCCAGTGGGACCTCTCGCCACCCGCCCTGCCCGTAAGGAGAGCTCCGGGTGCACAATAATGGAGCCCCGATCCTGAGCCGGGAGCTGAAGGCCCTTTCCCAGCGCCGAGCGCCTTTGTCTCGCCTTTGTGATGGAAAGAGTCCCTCCTAAATCAATGCCATGACACCGGTATTGTCTCCTCGCTAGGAGTTTTTAAACTTTTCCCCCCCGAGGTCAGGAATGTGGCCGGTTTCTATTGGGACGGAGGAGGCCGGGTGGGTGGGGGGGCGGCGGGGTCACGCCGGCCCGGCGGGTCAGCCGCCAAACAAAACCTTTTGAAATACCTACTCTCCATCACTGCCAACATTGTCCCCTGCCAGCAGGGGCCTGGCACGGCCCCGCCGCGCCCGCGGCCGGGCCGCTGTCCACCGCGGCGGTCAGCATCTGGGAGCGCACAGAGCGACATTGTGCCGGCGCCCGCTTTGTTTGCGGCCGCAGCTGCCCGGGCGCGCGGGAGCCGCCGGTCCCGCGCACGGCACGGGTGGGCGGGTGGGCGCGAGGGGCTGCGGGACGGGCCGAGCACCCCTTGGGGACCCGGGGGCTGCCCCGAATTGCTGCCCTGTTTCACAGTTTCCCCTCACTGGGGGATGCGGCTCCCTGTGCCCTGGGGCTCCGTCCCCAGGACCAGTGGTACCTGCAGAAGGGGTCTAAGATCAGGAGGAAAAAGCACAATTTGGCAGCCGAGCAGGTGTTTGGGGACAGAGCAAGGAGAAAACTGCGTGTCAAATATATCCCAGGCAGAGAGCACTGCCATGGTGCTGGGAACGGCCCTGAGGGAACAACCTGCCCACGTTGGCGATGGCTTTAGCAGAGCCTGGAAGGCAGCCCCAGCCACGGGGCAGCCCCAGCCATGGGGACACTGAGACTGGTGCCACCACGGGGCCGGCAGCAGGTCCCAAGTGCCCCCCAAGAGCTGCAGCGAGCTTGGTGGGTCTCAGCAGGGCCACAAGGTGCAGTTTCGGCAGGTGAAATCAGCTGGATAGTGTTGGAAGGAGTCGTATGTGCCCCTGCAGTGCACTCGTACACATGAGCTGTGTTTCTTCTCTCTATGTTGTTTTTTCCTTTCTGCTACCGCTTCTAAGCCTTTTAAATGAGAAAAACATGCGGTGTTTGGGGCTTCCCAGAGATTTTGATGGAAAAAAAACAGAAAAAATCAAGGAAGGGGTGGAGAAAGAGGGCCGGAAACAGCGTGGAAACCCCAGCCCTGTGTCCAAAAGAAGCTTTAATCCTCTATAAAGATACAGCACGGAGTGGAATTTCAGGCAGTGCCGGTGTCGGCGAGGGGCAGGAGGGGCTTCTCCATCCGTCTGGGGAAATCGCTGCCGCCTGCTCTTTGCAGCGGGATGCAGGGGGATGCCCGGCGTGGACGGCTCCTGCTGGGAGCTGCCGGGACCGGATCCCGCGCGGGAGCTGCGGTCAGACCGCGGGCACCACCTGCCGGCCCCGGAGCCGGAGCCGGAGCCGAGGCCGGAGCCGGACAGGGCTGCGCGGAGCTCTGCGGAGCCCGCAGCATCCCGGGCACGCAGCGCCAGTGCGTGTGTGTGGGGGGTGCTCTGCAAGGGGACATTAATGAAAAAATGAACATCTATATGTATAAAAAAGAGATTTTACTGCTTAGCTGAATAAGATCAGGGCTTTCAAAGACCCCGTTGAGGAGCCCGGGTGGGAAGGGGCTGCCCACTGCGCTCGGGGCTGCACGGCTCTGCTGCGGCCAGCGGGTCTCACGTCCCCGCTGCTCCTGCAGGTGCCACCGAGGACGCTCGTCCCAGCCCCGTGTGCGGCAGACGGAGCCCGGCGAGCGGCCGTCCCCGGGACCACGGCATGGGCATGGTGTTGGAACACTCGGGAACGGCATGGGCACGGCAGCGGGAGCCTCGGGAACAGCCCGCGCTCACGCGCTCCTGCTTAGCTGCTCGGTCCCGGCTTACTTGCAAGGGGTCATCCAAGCACAGCTCAGTGGTGACAGTCCCCAGGTGATTTATTTAAGGTGCATGAAATGCACCGAGCCAAAAGCCTCCAGCCTGCATGTGCATGTGGTGTGTGTGAGCTGTGTGTGCTTGCGGCGTGTGCACTGTGCGTGCATGCCCTAAGCTTCATCCTACCCTCTTCATCTTCATTGGTAAAAAGGGGGAAACTGTAGTCATTCTCTGCTGGGAATAACTGCGACTTCAGCTGGGCAAGGCCAGGCTTGGGCACTGCCCCCCCGTGCAGCTGCAGCCCGTGGTCGGTGATCGCGTGCCGGTCGTTTGGGCTGCCTGTGCCTCAGTTTCCCCGGGCAAGGGAAACCTCATTTCACCCTGCAGAGCGGGGCTGCTGGGCTGCCCAGCCTGCGGTCACCCTGCCTGGCGTTTCGGGGGCACGGGCCTTACAAATCCCGGTTTAGCGGTGTTGCCGGGCTCCGGTGCGGCGGCGCCGGGGCCAGGAGGTGGCAGCAGCCGCCCGCACACGGCCGGGCTGCGGGACGGAGCCGGGCGCAGCCCTCGCGGGGGGGCCCTGCTCTTCTCCCGGCCCCCCCGGGCCACCCGGCAGCACCCCGGGGTGAGGGGCCCCTCCGGTGCCAAGGGGTCCCCAGGAGCCCTCTGCCAATCCCACCAGTTCTCAGAGCATCTTCAGGCCTGTGGATGCTGATGTCCATAGAGAGAAGTTTCCTACTTTGCAGATGCTCCTCCTTGGGTCATAATTAACCCCCAGGAACACAATTAACCCAGGTGCTCCCAGCACGCTGGGCTTTCCCTTCCCGGGACGGAGCTGCTGGGAAGGACCGTGGTGTCCTGGTCCCATCCAGCAGCATTTTCTCCACGTTTCTCCATTTCCACTCTGGGGTCCTGTTTCTGCCGGGGGTTGTGGGCAATATCCCCCCTCCCCAAACCCATCCTGAACTCTTTGTGCCTTTTCAGAGATCGCCAGGAGCGGAGCAAGGATGAGGCGTGGGGAGACGGAGCCGACGGGATCGGGGCGAAGGTTTGGATTTTCTCCGGGCCTCCATCAGCATCGTGGGCACCGAGCCGGTGTGGGGATGCACACACGTTCTTCTCACTGGGATTCATCCCCTTTCCCATCCCGCGCCTGCTCCGGCAGCGGCCGACGCTGTTTACAGCTCTGGTGGTTAAGCAGCGTTTTTGGCCGGCTCTCTCGGAGCCTGCGGGCTGGCTGGGACACGGGGCCGGCCACGGCTGCCTCCCACGGCCCTCCGCCTCGGGGGGAGTGAGCCCCACGGCACCGATGGGCCCCACAACCCAGCTGGGCCCCCAGCTGCTGTGGTGCCACTGAGCTGCTCGGATGCTCGTGGGGCCCACGGGCAAGCAGAGGCATCGGGCACCCCGACCAGGGGGAACACGAGCTCCTATCCGGGCTGTGAGTTATTTGGGATACTTCATAGCTTTTATTTTAATATTATTTTAATATTATCTTATTATTATCTTATTATCTTAATATTATTTAATTTATTTATTTTTAATCTATTTTTATTTTATTCTTATCTTATGTATTTTTATTTTATTTTATTTCGTTTAATTTATTTTCATGTTGTTATTAGCTATGTTATTTGCTATTTTCCGCGGTACAAGCCGGGGGCTGGGGGCTCCCCGGGCAGTCCCGCGGGGGTCCCGGCGCGCAGGGAGGGAGGGAGGGCAGCGGGGGCCGGGCTGGGGGGGGGGGGTGCGCTGAGTGCGCCGGGTCTCAGCCCGCCCCTTCCCCGCCCGCCGCCGCGCTCCGCGCTCCGCCATGGGCGCCGCGGGGCCGCTCCGCGCCCCGGGGCTGCTGCTGCTGCTGCTGCCGCCGCTGCTGCTGCTGCTGCTGCCGGGCGCGACCCCCACGGGCGGCCCGGCGCCCCCGGACGCCGGGGCCCCGCCGCCGCGGCTGGTGCTGGCGCTGCTGGCGCGCAACGCGCAGCACTCGCTGCCCCACTGCCTGGGTGCCCTGGAGCGCATGGACTTCCCCGCCGCCAGCACCGCGCTCTGGTAGGGGCCGGGGGGGGCACACGGGGACCGCCGGGGGACACGGGGACCGCCGGGGGACACGGGGATCTCTGGGGCCACGGGCAGCCTGAGAGGAGCTCCCATTCCTGGGATTCCAGGGCATCCCGGGGATTACGGGGGAATGGGGAGGCTTGGAGGTAACAGGGACTGTGAGGCGGCTGGGGAGGTGCTGGGGACCCTGGGGGGACCCTCGGGGGAAGGGGGACTCTGGGGTAGTGGGGAGCCTGTGGGCATAGGTGTCCCAGGAGGACCATGGGGGTAAGGGGGACCATGGGGATAACAGGGACCATAGGCGGATCCGTTGGGCACTGGGGACTTGGGAGGGGGAATGGGGACCCTGGGGGGAAGTAGAGCCCCCTGTGTGTGATGGGGACCCTGTGGGGAGCAGGGAGCCTTGCGGGGAGGTGGCCCCAGGGGCTGTCACGCGCCAGGCTCAAGGTGGCCCAGCACAGGGTTGGGGGCTATGGGGAGAGGGGAGCCGGGGGTCTGCCCCACGGCAGAGCCAATGCTGGGGTCCTGCCCCCCAGCTGTGGAGGCAGGAAGCCCCCCCGCCCTTCCCCTGTGGGAGCCGTGGGGCCAGCGAGGGACGGGAGCGTGGGGGGCACTTCCAGCTGCCCCTAGGGCTTGGCCCCGTCCCCCTGCCCCAGGAACCCCCCAAACCCTTTCCTGGGCTGGGGGTGGAGGGGGCAGGTGCCCCTACCCCTGCGCTCAGCCCGTGTCTGCTGCCACCCTCGCACCCCTCGCCTGAGCTCCTCGGAAACTCTCCTCCCGCCGCGCCTGGGGGCCGGGCAGGGGCTGCCTGGGGGGGTCCCGGCGGGAAGGGGTGAAGGATGACGGGGGGCAGCTGGGGCCCCCAGCAGCCTCCGCTGACCAGCCAGGGCTTTTCAAGAGCCTCTGACCTCTCTGCCATCTGCACGCGGCTCCTTGGTGCTGCGGAGCCATGTGCAGGGGTGGGATGTGCCAGGCGGCGGCCCCGGCTCTGCCGCTGTCCTCGGGGTCCCCCGAGGTGCCCAGAGTGCTGCAGAGCTGCTGCTGCCTGGGCGCCCTCGCTGGGGAATCGGGGGCAGCCCCCAGCACGACATGGGCTTTGCTCTGGGTTCCGAGGTTGGAGCCGAGCGGCTCCTGGGCAAGCAGGATGAGGGGACACCGGGGAGAGCCGGTGGCAGGGCTGGAGCCGCCAGGCAAAGCTCAGAGGGAGCTAATTGCAGCCTGGGGCAAGGCCGGGCCCAGGAGAGCGGGACCCGGTGGCCCCAGCCGGCCGGCCCTGTCTGGGGCTGTGGGCAGCAAGGCAGCAATTTGGAAGCAATTACCCATCGTGTGCCGTCTCCTGCAAGCGCCGCGGTGATCACTTCAAATTACACGTCGATTTTCCTTTGTCTGCTCGTGTCAGCGTCTTGGCTCTGGAAGCAGTTGTAGTGCTGGGAAGAGGGATTTGAGTAGAGGGGCTTTTGAGTTCCCTGGGATGGAGCAGGGCCGGCCGGGGTCCCGGGGCTGAGCGGAGCCCTCTGCCCCTTCGGCAGGTGCGTGACGGACCACAACTCGGACAACACCACGGCGATGCTGCAGGAGTGGCTGGCGGCCGTGGGGCAGGACTATCACTCTGTGCAGTGGCGGGCGGAGGAGGAGCCCAGGTGAGGCTGCAGGGCCCCGTCCTGCTCCCTGCGCGGGAAGGGTCTGGAGGCTGCCGGACCTCAGCACCTTCGGCCTCTTCCCATTGTGCTTCCTTACGGCCGGATGCTTGACCCTGCAAAGTGTTTGCAGCAGCTGCTCTGTCTCCCTCCTGTACCTTGGGCTAGTTCTGGCCTGCGTTAGGACAGACTCCGGGCACGGGCTCGCTGGTGGCGCTGGAAATCCCTTTTCCCTTGGCATGGTGGGGCCTGTCCCTGCAGCGTGGTGCTCCCCGGGGCCGCCGGCACCGCGCGGATCGCACGCCCGAGCCGGCGCCTCGGGGTGGGAGGCCCCAACCCTAAGCGCAGACAGCGAGGGCTTGTTTCCACCGGCCCCTCCGCCTGGAATGCGTTTGCCGGGACAGCCGGCCTGATGCCAAGGAGCCCTGGGCTCCTATTTCCCCGCATCTCCCCGCCCGGGAGCCCACACTGCCCATCGGGATGGGACGAGGGGCTGGGAGAGGGCACCCACCCAATCCCTCCTGCCCCGCGCGGCGGCTGCCAGGAGCAGCCCGCGGCGCAGCAGATGCTGCGCGGGCCGGGCTGACTCAGCCGGCCGGCACGCACCGAGCTCGGCGGCCGCCGTTAACCCCTGCTTCGCCCGCCGCAGCTCCTACCCCGACGAGCTCGGGCCCAAGCACTGGAGCGACCGACGCTACGAAAACCTCATGCGGCTCAAGCAGGAGGCTCTGACCTTCGCCCGCAAGCAGCGGGCTGATTACATCCTGGTGAGGAAACCGGGAATGGCGTGAGCGGGACCCTGCCCCAGACACCCTCCGTCCAGAGCCACCTGGGCCCTCCCAGCTCCAGGGCAAACTCCATCACGTAGGAGGTGGCGGATGGGAGTTGTGGCTGAGGGTGGCGTATCTGGAGCTCCAGGATGTGCGTTTTGCCCCCAGTTTTTGGACACGGACAGCATCCTGACCAACAACCAGACGCTCAAGTTCCTCATGGCACAGAACAAGTCGGTGGTTGCTCCCATGCTGGACTCCCAGACCTACTACTCCAACTTCTGGTGTGGGATAACACCCCAGGTACAACGCGGGCACCAGACTCACTGTGTGGGGCTGCTGCTCGCCCCAGAGAGCCCCACGGGTGTTTGCCCGGCCCCACACTGCCCCGTGTCCTCAGGAATGTCATCTCTGCAGCTCCTCTTGCTGCCATGTGCTGGAGGTGCCCATGGATGGTCAAGGCATCACGCTGCTGTATCTCATAGGGCTACTACCGCCGCACAGCCGACTACTTCCCCACTAAGAACCGGCAGCGCGTGGGCTGCTTCGCTGTCCCCATGGTGTACGCCACGTTCCTGATCGACCTGCGGAAGGAGGAAACCTCCCAGCTGGCCTTCTACCCTCCCCACCCCAACTACACGTGGTCCTTTGACGATATCATCGTCTTCGCCTACTCGTGCCAGGCTGCTGGTGAGGTGTCGGTGCCCAAGTCGGGGTGCTGGCAGGGGGTGGGCGGTGGGGCCAGCGGCCCTGGGTGCTCACGCACCCCGTGCGGCAGGCGTGGAGGTCCACGTGTGCAACCAGCAGCGCTTCGGCTACATCAACGTCCCCGTGAAGGCCCACCAGACGCTGGAGGACGAGCGCGTCAACTTTGTCCATCTCACACTGGAAGCCATGGGTGAGCCTGGGTTCCAAGTGCGGGAACGGATGGCTGGGGATGTCCCTCTGCCCCAAACTGGGGCTTGTCCCTGTGGGACCCCAGCAGCCCTGTTGTCTGTCCACGCTGTGTGGGGCTGCCTGGCTGTGTCAGCTTGGGGGCGCTCCTGGCCGGCGCGGGTCATTGTGGCTGCGTGGAGGCCACGGCCGCGGTCCCCTCCAGCCCCCCTTCCTGTCTCCCCGCAGTGGATGGCCCCCCGATGCAGCGCTCCAGCCACATTTCCCTCCTGCCCAAGCCGCTCACCAAGATGGGCTTCGATGAGGTCAGTGCCTGAGGGACCCCCATGTTCCTCCTCGGCGTCTGCATCTCCATCCCTCATCCTGCTCCTCAGCCAGGTGTCCTGCTGCTCAGCACCTCCCCACTGAGCACAGGGAGGGTTGACCCCACCTTGGCAGGACTCTCCGCTTCCTCCCTAGATTTTCCTCATCAATTTGGTGCGGAGGCCGGACCGGCGCCGGCGGATGCTGGACTCCCTGTGGGAGCTGGAGATTGCCCCACGGGTGGTGGACGCCGTGGACGGCAGGTGACCACGCTGGGATGGGGACACTGTCCATGCGCAGGAGGGCACCGCTGGCTGAGGGCTCGACCCCCGGCTCGGCATTGTCCATGTTGGGATGGGGACACTGCAAGGGCTCGACCCTTGGCTCTGGCACTGTCCCGGGAGGCAGCAACGGGGCGCACGGGTGGTCTCGCTGATGCAGCCCCTCGCCCTGCAGCACCCTCAACAGCAGCACCATCAAGGTGCTGGGCGTAGACCTCCTGCCGGGCTACTACGACCCCTTCTCTGGGCGCACGCTCACCAAGGGCGAGGTGGGCTGCTTCCTCAGCCATTACAACATCTGGAAGGAGGTAGGGGGGCTCTGTGGGAGCGGGGGGGCTGGCAGGGGCTGCCGAAGCTCCCACCGCCCTGTCCTCCCCGCAGATCGTGGCGCGGGGGCTGGAGCGCGCCGTGGTCTTCGAGGACGACGTGCGCTTCGAGGTGTCCTTCCCGGCACGGCTGCGGCGGCTCATGGAGGAGCTGGAGCAGGCACAGCGGGACTGGGACCTCATGTAGGTGGGGGGCGGCGCGGGGAGCCCTGGGGGGGCCCGTTACCGGCCCTCACAGCTCGTCCCACCGTCCCCGCAGCTACCTGGGCCGCAAGCAGGTGAACGCTGAGGACGAGGTGCCCGTGGAGGGCGTGCGGAACCTGGTGGTGGCCAGTTACTCCTACTGGACCCTGGCCTACGCCATCTCCCGGCGAGGCGCCCAGAAGCTCCTGGCTGCCGAGCCCCTCTCCAAAATGCTGCCGGTGGACGAGTTCCTGCCCATCATGTACGACAAGCACCCCAAGTAAGGAGCACGCGGAGGGGCCACGGTGGCCCGCGGACGAGTGTTTCTTCCCCAGCGCCGCCCGCTCCCCCTGCCCCGTCCTCCCCGGTGTTACTCATGCTGAAGGAAAACATCTGCGTGCATGAGCTCATTCCCCCCCGGACACCGCTTGGCTGCCGGCCGCTGGAAAATGGCCCTGTGCCGGCGCAGGGCGGGAGGGGGAACAACGATGCCGATGGAGCCGGGGATCTCAGCCCCGCGGCTTGCGGAGCAGCGCCCCAGCCCCGGGACCCCTGCTCTGGTGTGTCCCCCACCGAGGGGCTTCTCCGCGCTGCGGTCGGTAGCTCCCTCTCCGTATGGAGCTGGGGGTTGCTCTCCAGCCAGCCAGGTCCCGCTGGGCACGGTGAGGGTGGCGAGGGCCCTGCTCGGCCCCTGGCTGCGCCTGGCCGTGCTGCAGCCGGGGCGGCAGTGCCTCTGAGGGCGGCCGGCCCCAGCGCGGCAACTTGGCCGCCGTCTGAGACGTTTCCTCAGAGCCGGGGAGGAGGCCGCGCCGCCGGGCACGCTGCTGGCCCCGGGACCCCATCTCCATCGTGGTGACGAGCATCTTCCCTCCACCACATGCCCCCAGTGGTGGTTTGCCCAGCCCTAGGTGGTCAGTGCTCCTTTCTGAGCCCTTTTCCTCTCCACGGAGCCATGCCCTGATAGGGGTTTGTCCTCCTGGGTCTGCTCTGCCTTCCGCAGCGAGGACTACAAGCGGCACTTTGCCCCACGGGACCTGCTGGTGTATTCGGCTCACCCCCTCCTGGTGTATCCCACCCACTACGCCGGGGACACCAACTGGCTGAGCGACACGGAGACTTCCACCATCTGGGACGACGACTCCAAGAAAACAGGCTGGAACGGCTCGCAGAAGACCCTGAAGGACGCGCGGAGCGGCGTGGGGCACTCGCTCCGCTCGGCCGCCCGCGACGAGCTCTGATGGTGAGCGAGGCCGCCGGGAGCGGCCGCGGGACACGTGCGTGAACCCTTCATCCTCGCCGCTCGCTCACGTGGCGCTGGCCAGGAGATGGCTGAGTTTGAGAAGCCAGAAAGCACCTCCCTGTGAGCACCGTGGTCGGAGGCATCGCAGCCTCCAGCTTTTTTTCATTCCAAGTGAGGCTAGAGGGAACAGGAGACTGTATTCCTGCTCTTCCCATCTCCATGCCTCTCCCAGCACATCAGTCAAGCAAGGAAGGGTTAAAACTCCTTCACGTTCTGCAGAAGTCACCTTAGTTTGAAGAGTGCTGGGGCCTCTCGTAGGGACATGTTTCACCACAAAGGGCCTTGCCCTTGTTGTCTCTCCCGCACGTATCGAAATGGCTGCCCCTGCCCTGCCCCTGGGGCCGCGTCTCCCAGGAGAGATCATGCAGGGTGAGGAGCGTCCTCATGTCAGCATTTGCTGACCCACGGTTACTGCCGGGTCAGACTTTCCCCGACACGGTCGTGCTGTCTGAGGTTGCTTGTGCTGGCAGCGCCGGCCACGCTGGGAGCAGCCAGACCAGAGGGAATGATCCGCCCTTGGCCTTCCCTCCAGGCATGGACACAGTAGAGGACGGGGGCAAGCCGGGGGTTAACAAGCTGGCAGGGCCCCATTTGTGCCTGCCCTGCTGGGGGCTGCCTGGCGGCTCCTGCCCGGGATCGGGGCCACCAGGGCCCACGTGGAGGCAGGGCCGGGGCGGCGGGTGCTGCGGTGTCCGTGGAGTTTGTTTTTCTTCACACTCGGCTGTGTGAAGTGACCCTGGCTGCCTGGCTGGCCGAAGAGCCAAAGAGTGGGAAGGTGGGAAGAGCTTCCAGGGTTTTGGGCTCAGCAGGCACTTGCCTGCAGTGGGTTGCTGGCACGGAGTGCTGCACTGGCTCCGGCCTCAAAGGCAGGGCTCATGGGGGTGGCAGGGGTCCCTTGTCCCTATGCAACCAGCCTGGCTTTGGCCACTATCCCGGTGCTTTCTGTTCCTTCCTAGGGACACGGTGCTGTGACCAAGGTGGGAGCGTCGGGGGCCACTGCCCCGTGGCTGGTTCTGCCTGTTTGCAAATGAGAGATGCAGACGTCCTGGCTGGACCTTCCATGGCCCTTCAGACTTGCACATGGCTGGCCTCAAAACAGGATTTGTCCCAAGGGCAAGACCCCAAAGCTTTTTCCATGCTTGACGAAGGGACTTGTGGACCACAAAGCTCCATCCCTCCTGGAGACATGTTTTCCTGGGAGGGCAGGACAGTCCAGAGCAACAGGAAACACCATCTCCTGCCCGTCTGGACTTCGGGGCTGTTTTCTTGGGAGCTGGCTGCTGGTCAAGCCTGGGTACGGACTCTATGTTACTCCTTGGACGTTGCATGTGGATCTGCAGGTGCTGGAGCAAGGGGGGACACTCAGGACGTGGTGAGCTTTGTCCCTTGCCACCATCTGGGTTCGTCACTTGCCAGTGTCACCCTGGGGCTGAGGCCCAGGGAGGATTAAACCAGACTGTTTTTCAAGCGGCTGTGCCTGGGGGTTTGCTCCACTGAGCAGTGTTGTCCCATGTGCCGTTCCCCAGCGAGGGCCTGGCAGTCCCTCAGTGCGTGATGGTCCCCTTGGGAGCACAACCCGTTGAGAGAGGAAGGAGGGAGGAAAGCGGGGAGGGAGAAGGAGGGAGGAGCTCCCATGGCTCCGTATCTCAGCCTCCTTCATGCTCCCAGGGCTGGGGACAAGAGCGGGATGCGCTGAGGTGCTTTGCACTGCCCTAGTGAGGGCTTTAAACTGAGTGCGCTGGTCCCATGGGGCTGGTGCTGCGTGGGAGGAAGAGAAACCCCTAAGTGATAGGGATGGTGGTGGGAAAGCGTCCCCTGTCCTTGTGTAGATGCAGCAGGAGGGTGCAGGGACAACCTTGGCTTTGGGCAGGCCCTTTCTGCTCCATGGCCCTCATGGAGGGATGGTCTGGACCGCTCCTCGGGGCCGGGACGTCGCGTTGCCAGGGCCGGAGCCCTGGGGCCGTCGCCGCGGCACGTGGAGCTGGGCGCTCCTGGCAGCCATCGCCACGGCGAGCAGCCCCGGCCCCGAGGA